>JAZHYW010023207.1:0-168037 GCA_037355805.1 Ixodes ricinus | reverse complement strand
CAACTTTTTACCCTTCAAGTATATCTTTCTAAAAGCTCAGAAGCTTCTTTTTTTCCCCCTCACTCCACATAGAACAACAACGATGTGCTATTACTGTGTTGGCCAGAATACAGAAGCACAAACTGACACAACTGTAGGTGTTGGTAGTGGCAGTCTCAATCACAAAGGAGAGTCCACAGTATTTTTGAGATCAACATGCTACACATAGCTGAAGCTTTGTTCAAAGATGGTGGTAACAGCAGTGACCAAATTTCAATATATGCTGCTGGTGGAGCAAAAGGTTGAAAGCCACCATTTATAAGGATGTGGCAGTGGCTGCTGCCAAAGAAGGAGGTGCCTTCTGTTGGCATGTGTTGACATTTCCTGTTTTTGCAAGACACTCTATTAGCAAGTATACAACTTTGAAAATGGTATGCCTGAACAACTGCAGCTTACTTTAGGTAATAAAGAGCTGCAAAAGCAAGACAAAGCAAGAAAATAGTGACTGTTTTTTAATGTTCTGGCCTGGCTGTTAATATACTTTGCTGTCTATCTGCTAAATTTCAACACTTTCCATGTGCACTTTGACTCCTTTACGAGGTTTTACCACATTTTACAAATTCTTCGTTTCTTTCTCCCTGAAAAAAAGCAAAAAGAAAAGCTCTGAAAGTTATTTTTGTTTGTTCTCTTCCGACTGTGTATGGGTGGAATATTAACTCCCTGCTGCTACAACTACAAAAGAAGTATGCAGTGCAAAAAAAGAACTGTGTTTATTGGACTCTGTACAAAATGCAACACAACTAAAAAAAAAAGTTACATTTTTTTTAATTTTATTTTACACTGCGATGGTTTTGGCCAAATTTAAATTACCATATTTACTCAAAGGGGCCGTGAAACGTTTTACCAAAATTCTGAGCTATGTGTCTATTTGGAATCCTTGTCCTTTATCATAGAACCCACATTCATTTGTTTGATCGTCCGAATTCATTTACTAGCAAAAAAAAAGAGGTAATTTCGGTTTCCCTGCGAAGCTCTCCTCTCAGTTTTGCCAATACGTCACGATAGGTAGCCAGTAGGGAATTTTCATTGTCTGCACAAGGTGGCGACATAAACCGGACTTGAGGGGCAAAGCCAGAGCGTCGGATATTGATCCAACAGCAGCGCCTTAATCACGTCCCACATGCAAGTCAACGGATGACATTTGACGTCCGATACCATGCTCGCATACTCGTAAGATGGCCGACCTCATTGAGCTCTAGCGTCGCCCATTACACCGCCATCGGCTCTTAGGTATAGAGCCTTACTGCCGACACCATATGTTGTTTGTGCTACAGAGAAGAGTTTGAGAAAATTATTTGCAACTTCGATAGGTTGAGTAGCGTCCCGATAAGATCGTCCAATGACGAGCCGCGAGTTTGTTCTCACTTTGACCAGAAAATTGCCGATCCGCTCCTAAAGAAAAGGATGTAAGAGGGTGGAAATCTATGCGAAATGAATTGCCTTTGTGCACTTGAGGAGTGGCACGTCAAATTACTGTTGAGAATGATTGTGGTAAAGTAAAATGCATGGAAAACACGTGACTATGAAGCCGCTCATGGGGAAACTACTACATCCTAGGACTACACCAGTGAAAATAAATGGCCCAAAACGGATGTGCCGACAGTCCAGAGGTTGCACACGTGTGTCCCTCTTTGCTACCAACTTTGCAAAGTTTTAAATTCGAATCCTCTTGGGATTGTAATTATCTTTTATTGCTTCACGTTTTTTTTTAATGAATCTAATCCACAATGAGGTTCCACAACAGCATTCCACAACGAATGCAAGCTGCGGTGGGACGAGCAGCATGGTTATGATGGTTCCTGAACGACAAAAGACCCGGATATGCTTGAAGCCGGCCAGGGGTAAATTTATGGATCAGGCTTGGGGGGGGGGCAGAGGCATTTAGCTGGAAGGGGGGGGGTCTGCTGAGATGCGACATTACGGCCGCAATGTTCGGCTCCAGACCATGCTTTGACTGACTCCAGTACCGTTTGCTACTGTCAATAGTTAAACCAAACTTTTGGCTGGTGTATATCAATTTTTCCATTAAAAGAATATTGACCTTGGAGTGTTCAGCAAAAGTGAGTCCCCCCCTCCCTCTCCCCTCACCTAGATCCACCCCTGGTGGCGTCCAACTAATACCAAGAATGCCAATGAATAACTCTGTCTTTATTTCTCCCAATTTATTATTTGAATATTAAATGAAGTTGAATACGTGTTAAACATTTTTACATAGCTTCACGACGTTTTGTTGCTTCACTCTGCCGTACGGTGTCGCATCGTTGTTACAGACAGTCCAAAAAAAGATTTTTAAACACGGTTTATAAACTGCAGACGCAATATTTCGCCTTAATACTTACCGTAGAATACCCGTACATCCACCCATTCCATAACGAAGCGCTCCATTCCCAAATTTGTAAGATCTGAGAAAAATATGCAGTACATTTGATATGTAAAGTTTATCGACTGGACAAGCGCCCATTGGTGGGCGCTGCACCGCACTTTACTGTAGGAATGAATGTTTTCGTGGTAATGAATATCAGAAAATTAAAATCCGCCAGATACATTTTCTTTTTATGGCCCCTTAAACGTAACCAGCCTGGATGTCCCCCTTTTTGCGGGGTATACGGAAAGCCATGTATCAAATAAACAGAAGGAGCCCAGCAACTTACGAGACAGAAATGATGTCCTCGCGCAACAATGCCATTTGTGCAGATAATATTCTTGCAAAGAAACGTTGTTCGATCCCGTTACTCGCAACATTCCTTACGCAGGGTGCAGCGATTGGCTGCTTGTGTGCTCTGCAGGAAATTAGACGCATGGACATCATTTATACACAGAGTCTATTGCTCGAGTGAGTACGGTATACCAGTGTGGTGTAATACTGCCTATAGTCAAAGCCCTGTGCGGATAACAGTTTGATCATCCGCATCCGCAGACTTTGTCTCCGCATCCAAACTGCATTTGCAATGTTCTTAAATACCTTGTATCTGCATCCAATCTGCATCTGATCCACATCCGAACTTCATCCGCAAATATCGGAGACAGTATCCGACACTCAATCAGTGCATTCGTTTTACATCAGAAACCCAAGCCTGAATAAGAAAAAGAAGAAAAAAAGCACCTGGATGGTATTTTATAAGCAGTCTGCTTACCTTTCTACAAAGAACTCCTTAGATGCTCAGAATACGGCGAAAGTGTTTTTCATATTTTGTTTTATCGTATTTATAAAATAAGCTATCATCCTTCCAGAGACACTTAGCATCGCTCGAAAGAGCGCATTGCAGTTATGAGATTGTCTTGGGAGTCCGTGACACTGACACTCTGTCCAGAAGACGCGCTCAAAAGGAAGGAAATTTATATTTATTTTCCTTTTGTTTTTGTAAAACATACCTCAAGCAGACATACATAGTAGCTTTATAAACAATGAAAATTGACCGTAAGGCCAGACTAATAACATTGGGTCATCAAACAATAGAAAAGTGGGAGAGGAAGAGGTGCTTACTCGCCGCTGCAAAATGCTTGTATACATGTGGTAGGTGAGAGAGCGAGTACTGTCGGAACTGGTTATGACGAAATCAATGGGAATCGGGAATCACTTCGCTATATCCGCTATTTCGTTATAACCAACTTCGATTAACGAAGTGCAAAAGGGAATGGGAAATCGTGATGTTTCACTGTAGCTGCCGTTTCATTATAACTAAGGTTCCGTGTTTTCGGAGTTTAACTTTTCGTCAAATTCGGAGGGTGTTTTTTCGGAGTTTATTTTTTGCAAGATTCAGAGTTTATTGAGTTTATATTTGTTTGTTTCCCAATTCTTCAAAAATTCCAGTTTAATTTCTCATTGTTTCCTATTAAAAATAAATATATAAATAAGAAACAGGATGTAGATGTACGTCAGATAAAAAATAAAACAGCGCTTGTATCAATTAGAATTTCTTCAGTTGAACTAATGGCAATGACACGTTCGTGTCATTGCCATTGGCAATATTAATTTCTCCCACGACAAAAGGTGCAACACAAGTGTTGCTTCGATAGAACGTCAATACCTTAAAATCAATAAGCTCCCGGAGGTAGTCGTTGCTAGGAGGCTCGTAGTCATCCCATCCTATTCCATCAATCTAGCCCGCGGCCGCGCGAGGTGGAGTGGTCAAGGATGTAATAGAGAAGTTTCAACTGCCCCTCTTCCCTATTTTATACAATCTCTATGGTCCATAGCTTTCACTGTTACAAAAATATACCCTCTCCTTTCCCTAAATCACGAATCGCATGGCCCAAACTGGAAACCAAAAGAATGCGTTTTGTCATGACCCGAATGTACAATGACCTGTTGGCCCTGAATCAACCTTGACGAGACAAGAGGTACGACCCCTTTCGACAACGGTCAGAGATTTGAAAGATAATTATTGTGGCATTTTTTCCCAAGACCATTGGGGGGAGAGGAGAGGAGAGGAGAGGGAGAGTGAGAGGAGAGAGGGAGGGAGGGAGGGAGGGAGGGAGGGAGGGAGGGAGGGAGGGAGGGAGTGAGTGGAGTGAGTGAGTGAGTGAGAAAGTGGAGTGGCATTGGCACATAAAAATTTGGAGGTTATTGGATAAATTCGAAATGACCATAATTTTACTGGCGGGTGTTTTTCGGAGTTCCTCGGATTTATCCGAAAACATGGAACCCTAGTTATAACTGACTTTGTTATAACCAGTCTCGACAGTATATCACTGGGAAGAAAATCACACTATTCAATAATGGCAACACCTTCTATCGGTTTCAGTTTTAAATGCAAACCCTCATCTGCATTCTCGGAACCATATATACTTAAAGGGGCAGTGCAACAATTTTCAGACTTAGGCCAATTAACTGCGGGAATTAATCAGCGTCACCTATGGAACGAAAAGCAGAAAACCAAATTTTCTTGCGAGCGCTAGTTCTTATTTAAAAAAAAGAGAAACAATCGAAGGTCAAAGTGCCTCTCAACTCTCCACGTACGACTTTTGAGTGACATACTCTGGGGGTTCACATGGTTTCCCTTGGGCCTCTCTTCAGAAGACCCCAGTTGCTTCCTCTGCGATTGTCGACTTTTAAAAGATTAGCATACGTCGAAGGTCGCCGTGAGCGATCGGCACAAAAGACGGTTCGCCACGGGGCTGACAGCGAGTGTAGCAGCGGAGGGGGACAGGTTTTGTATGACTTTTGCGTATCCCCCAGAGACGCTGTAATTTTAGTTCCTGTAACCGCAACAGGCGGCTGCAGATTGAGTAAATAATTCGTTTTTTGCTTTGCGATTACGCAGCAGAATAGCAGTTTTCGGGGAAAGGTGACGCGTTTTTGGTCACTTGGGCTTGCAGAAACAATATAAAAAATGGAAACTGCTAATTCTTTCAACATTAAAATCATTGCACTGCCCCTTTAAAAACAACTCGGTGCCAATTGTTGAGAAAAAAAAAATGCACAGATATGCAACATTCCACATACAGTCAAACCCGTTTATAACGAACAGCAGGAAACGCTACGATCAGTTCGATATAGCAAGTAATTCGATATAGCAAAAAAACATTTACAACGAACTTCCCCGATGCCGTTCGTTGTAAGGCGAAGACTTCTCTTCCCTTCTCATCATCTTCGCTTCCGCCTTGTAACAACGCAGCCCAAAAGGTGTTTCTTTTTGGGTTTTTTTGCACACCTGCAGAGTTTTATTTTTTTTAGCTTATATCCCTTGCTGAATCGCATCTATTCGCTCCAATTTTGTTCGCATCTTGAGCTTTCAAAATTTTCTTTCTTTCCCACTTTTTCTTTTTTTTGGGGGGGGGGGGGGGTGGGGGGGAGGAAGGGACAGGCTAGAAAGATGGTTGTTTGTGCGTTTTTGGAAGCCTTCCCGGGATGAAATGTTCGATATAGCCAATATGTTGTTCGTTATAAAAAGTACTTTTTACATGCATTTTTATTCAAACTTTTCGTGAGTTCGATATCGACTACTAATTCGCTGTACGTGGGTTCATTCTAAACGGGTTTCACTGTATTGAGGTTGTTGTGTAGAAGAAACAGAATATCATCAACACGGATGGATTCAGACTGGTTCGCCTGTCTTAAATTAATACCTGCTAGTGAGAAGTCTCTCTCCATTGATGCACTTTGCTGATGTCTGCACTGCGCTACAAGAATGAGGTCCGGAAACTCGTGCTAGGCGCAAGTTCCACCACTGCAGAGGATCGAAATCAGTCTCCTCAATCTATACTTGTAGGCGAAGAAGCCACTTGCAGGCTTCTTGTACTTTCTTGTGGCTTGTACGTTTTGGGCTTTCTTTGCCCAAAGAATGTTTTCCGCTCCCCTGCCAAACAAGAACACGCTTCCTGAGACGACTGATAATTCTGCATTCTTTACCTTTTCTAGGGACAGCATTTTTGGCGAAATAGAAGGTTCTAAAGCGATCTTTGGTGGGAATGAAATCTTTATTGACGTAAATAACAATTTTCCCTCGATTGGCACCTTTCATCTAAGAGAGTAGTTTGCCCCCGCAATACATTCAATGATGCACCTTCATAGTATCACTAACTTACTCACTCTACACTGTGCAGTCACACACGTTTATGGGCCGCCTCGGCAAAAATGAATCTGGACCCGCAGATATCCGCATCCGATCCGCAGGTTCGCAGCCCCTGCGCATTCGCATCCAATCCGCAATCTGCCAAATCTGATTAATTTGTATTCACGTTCACCAGTTTACTGCGGATATCCGAGGATGATCCACAGGTAATCTCCGGGTATGCAGGGCTCTACTCATAGTACAAGGCACTGACCTAGGCAAGAATATTTGGCACTAACCTGTCTGAGTACTGAAATATAAAAACCTTTAACACAGAATGTGTTTTATCAGCCGATTTTGATGGAGTTCTGTCATGTTTGGCTGTAACGAAAGGCGAACACCGAAAAGCGTTACGCCTATAGGGATCCATATAAAAAGGCTTCAGTCCCTCAGTAAGATTTGAACTCGTCACCTCAAGATTGTGAGCCACCTGCTTTGCCGACTGAGTTATCCAAAGGGGTGTTCGTATAAGCGCAAAAAGAATTCTTTGGCGGTCGAGGTCGAGTCTTCGGTACGCGGTGCCGTTCAGGTGTCCTTCTCTTCTTCCCTGGAAGGCCTTTCACACATTCTGTGGTTACAGTCTTTATACATTTTTTTTAAAATTTATTTGTCCTCAAGTTTGCAGTTTGCTTGAGCATGTTGTCCTCAAGTTATTTCCGTCACGCAGCATGCATTACTAGGGAAGCTTAAAACGGTGTAACATTTTGCTAGGGAAGCTTAAAAACTGTGAATAAACATTTTGTTGCTTCCCACGTCGAACAGATGAAGACCGCCTGGGCAGGCTTCTACGACTACAACAGCCTGGACCAGAACGGCTTTGTGGGGCGCCACCCTTACTACAACAACGTCTACTTTGCCACGGGCTTCAGCGGTCACGGCATCCAGATGGCGCCAGGCGTGGGGAGGGCCATCATGGAACTGATCCTGGATGGGAGCTACGTCAGCATCAACCTCGAGCGCTTTGGCCTCGAGCGTCTGCGTGCAGAGGGCACCTCTTTACGAGCAGGCCATAGTCTGAAGACAGCGGTCCAACTAGTCACGCGCGCCCGGCCCCATTCACGGCATCGTCTCCGAGCTGTGGGTCCGATCTGTGAAACTTGTATATTTTATTAGAATGTCGAGATGCGATGTGGGCCCAGGCCATAGCCCCCTATATAGGGAAAGAGCCTGCAAGTTCAGTGCCAGAAAAATAGCCTGCTCGGCAGCTGTAAGAGAGGCAGGAGGACTAGATGCAAGACGCACAACGCTAGTGAAAGCTTGGTGGCCAACTGCATAACTAAACGCTTAGCGACGACACAAGACCACATGGCTACCATTGTAGGTTTCTTCGAGGCAGTGTTTCTCAAAACCGCCACTCTGGTGCTGCATTCCTGCCTGCCTCGCTCTTTCTCTCCCTCCCAGATTTTGCAGCTGGTTGTGGGACTGACTTGACAGGCTTTGCCCCTGTACGGAGGCAATGTCCAGCCATGAGGGCTGTTAAACTCCTGGTCACGCTATGGGCTTGATCACAATCTTTGATCCCTTAGCGGCTTAGAGCCAGAACATGTATAGGGTGAGGCCGTAATGACCGGCACGTTTGGCAAGCCTCGCAAAATTATAATCCTACAAACCAGAAATTGGGCACGCAAACGTCGTTCCTCAAAAAGATTTGTCTATTTTTTATTTTTTTTTTTAATCTCAACTTTGAGGTGGTGATATATTTAAAATAGTGCGAAAACGGCGGCCGTGCATTTTCCGTGTCCTGTGCAGGATGTTCGTCGTCTGCACGCTGGTTTGTGAGCTTGCTCCCAGTTGTCGACGTTCACGTATTTTGTTAAAATGATTACTTATCGCAATCATCCTGCTCGTCGCCGGCCCCTACTAGGTGTTCTCAGCGTTTTTGAATTTGACGAGCCACCTGGTAGCGAGCTCGCAAACCAGTGAGCACAAGACGAACAGGCTGGTATAGGACGTAGGAAACGCACGGCCGCCGTTTTCGCTTTATTTTTAATATTTCGCCTTCCTCCGAGTCGAGCTCTAAAAAGAACAGACGTAAAACTTCTTGCAAAACGACATTCGCTTGCCCAATTTCAGGCATTTTGAATTCTAATCTTGCGAGGCGTGCCAAATGTGCCGGTCCCTACGGCCTCACCCTGCAGATCGCCATGAGAAACCTAATTTTTGCGGTCCCAATTTTATCGTCAGTTGGGCACACCGAAGGCAGTTTAAGCCTTTTCTGCCACATGTTTTTTTTTCTTTGACTGCACAAAGGCTCAGAAAGTTTATGTATTTTTTTTTTTTAAGATTTCTGTGACTATAGTTATTGACAAAGTGACAAGGGCGGGACGCGTCTTACGAACGCTCGGCCTCCAGTATGCGCTAGAGGTGCGCAAGGTGCCGAGCGTTGTCGAAGGTAGTAGGAATCTCGCACTGGAGGCAGGACAGCTAAAGCCCCTCCCTGCCAATCTCATATTGTCCATGACTATAGTAGTAGTGTTTTTGTTTTGTTGTTGTTTTTTGTCAGAAGGTCCTTAAGTAACCCTAGCTTTCAATACTTTCCTCTATAGCTGCTGTGCATTTATATAAAAAGAATAATAATTAGAGCCTTGCGAAAAACACAAAAAGGTGCTATAGTCATTGTAGCCCTTGGAAATGTGCTCAGCCACTTTTAGGGTGACCACCTTCCTGCTAGCGAAATGTAGGACACGCGGAGCAGGGGGTAGAGGAAATTTACGAACACGCACACCACGAACTGAGGTTCTGTTAACACATCTAAGAATTATGTGCTGTTTATATACTTGAAAGTTGTATAGCAGCTATTAAGCTAAAATAGTTTTCACTACCAGCGATATATTTTTTTAATGCAAAATATTTTATTAATTGTGTCAAGTTGAAGGCAAGAAAATCAACTGTAGCAGAACTCAATTTATCAAATGAAGTTAAGAAACGGTAAATATTTTTCAGGTTATTGTTCCCTGTGAACGCTTACTTTTATCAACATGGTCTTGCACACATTTTTTCAGATTGTGTTCTTTTTTTGACCGTTGTGAGTTGCAGGCTTTTTGCCTTGTGTAACTGTTTTCACTAAAAAAAAAAAAAAATTCTGCAGCAATTCTTTTGCATTGACATAATGATATGAAAATAATTACAATCATTTATATTTAAACTTGGCGAGCAGTTTTTTCTTACAATATTTTGCCACCAAGGGAGTGGCACAACGGTGCATGCGCGTCGGTTCTTCTGCAAGAACGACCGTCGCTTCGCGTAATGCTTGGATAGAGAATGGCGTACCATTGCGATTCATACGATTGCCAGCGACTTCCGTGTGCCCGGTTATTCGGCAGCACCATGACAGTGGTGCTGCTGAACAACAGCACCTCTGGCGTTCGACAGTGGTGCTGTCGTTCGATTACAACAGTGTGAAATGCGGGACATTTTGAAGATCTGGGAATTTCCTGCGGGACGCGAGCCCTCAATCCGGGACAGTCCTTCGAGTCGCGGGACGGGTGGTCACCCTAGCCACACTGTACACCATTTACGAGCTTGTAAGTACAGCTTCGTAACGGCAGAAGAAAATTCCGAAACCCAAGCGTATAGCGCCGTCCGCGGTGCCGAAAAGAACGCCAGCAACTCGAGGCAGAACCGGTTGTGACTTACGACAGAGGCGACGGCACGGGCGAGCAACGCTGCGCTACTCTCTCTTTTCTTCGGAGTTGCTTCGTGCGTGGCCTTTTGGGATTTCTGCAAAAGGTCTATTTGCCAATACGTAAATCTTTTCTTGTAACAATGGTAAAAGCAGTGGTTTTACTCTACAGAAGGTAGCATTACCGACGGCGGTGCATATCATATGTTGGCTGTTCAAGTTTTGAGTCGACGCGAGGGTTCGTCAACGGTCCGGTGAACTTTTGGCAGCTATAGAGGGACCGTAAATTACTATACCAAGTGTTTTTTTTTTAATTCTTGCAGATTTGTTTTAAAAAAGGCTACTCTTATGCAGTTTGTGCAGGTGCGTTATACGCATTATGTGGGTGGCTAATCTTTGCGATAAGTCGGCTAATTAATTAAAATTCACTAATTAACTTTTTAATTAGGGAGAATAGACATGTTTCCAATTAGAAAATTGCTGAGTGTTATCGAAAACCACTAAATCAGTCATTTTCAGAAAGACTTTCAGCGCGTGAGAAGTGTAGTAGTGCACTAAAGTTACCACTCGTGGAGCAGGTAAAAGGTTAGCGGTTGCGATAAGGCACCCGCGCAATTTTTCTGTGTCTTATCTAGCCCCAGTCTTGTACCTGCTCCACGAGTGGTAACTTCAGCGCACTACTGCGCTTCTTACGCGCTCAAAGTCCGTCTAAAAGTTACTGACTTAGGGCTTTTAGACGACGCTGGGCAAATTTCTAATTGGAACCATACGACTACTTTTACTCATTAAAAAGTTAATTAAGAATTTTAATTAATTAGCCGACTTATCGCAAAGATTAGCCACCCCATAATGTCCCCCTGGGCGTATAACTCACTTGCACAAACCGCATAAGTGTAGCTTTCATCGTTTTTCTTTAACAAATCTGTAAGAATATAAAAACACCCTGTACATTCCTGAATCTGGGCCAAGCTGCAATCTTAGGATGTGTCATACTCGTAGGGGCTAAATATTACAAACCATAAAATATGTGGGCCTGTGGGGGATTCTATAGAATGACTTAGTATCATTTTCTAGGGGAAACATAGGTTCACTGTGTTGTTGCAGCTGCCTTGCATTCACATTAAAAAAAAGAAAAAGTTTTTTTAGGAGTAGCTTTTTAGCAAAGTGCAGATATTATTAAAGTGCAAATTTAATGCTGGGATCACGGGCGAGAAAAGAGGCTAAAGCTCGATCTTGGTGACACACATTTTTGTGCCACCAACTCTTGTTTTGCGTGACCAAATGCTCTTCCAATTCATGACCGATTCACAAAACCAGGTGGCTTGCAGTTTTTACATATCTATTTCGAGGTGAGCAAAAGTAAAAGTATAATGATGCAATCTTTTGCGAACTGTGAAGAGTTTGAATTCTTGGTGTGACTGGAAAACTTGGGGCCGACCATAGTTTCAACTAGAGGAGCCTAACCTTGAAATATATGACAATAATAGAGACACCATTAGAATTGGTGGGAGCTTGCAAAGACTGTGTGCCATATGGCTGTATTGATATGACGATGGTAAGCAGCAAATAAACTGCAATCAACTTTAAAAAAATGGTGCTTTATTCTGCGGTGTTACAGACCACGATTCTCACACTACTTGAGCGGTTGTGGACCGGGTGAAAACAGGGTACCGCTCTGCTTGTTGGCTGTTCGTGATGGTGCAAAGCCAAGGAGCTTCTGTGTGTTCTGTAAACGGATTTAGAAAAAAACGGGAGCAATAAACTCTTTCAGAAATTTTGCGCCATCTAGCGGCGGAGCTTCGAAACCACATGCCAGGATTGCCGCTGCTCCGACACTACTCGGAAGACGCCTTTCCCGCTTTGTGTCGCGCCGCTCTCACTCGGACACGGGTGAATAACAGAGACAAGATGAGAAATCACGTTTCCCAAATCAGTCTAAACGGCACAATCCTACTGCTTGGAGGAGCAACACAACGTGCCTGCGAACCACACATACGAACGGAACCTAGAATGCACTACATTGGAGAAGAAAACATGTGGGACATTTTTGCTATTGTATGCTAGTTGCATGCACATGCTCCTAACGTCGTCAGGCCCATGAAAAATGTTGTCAACATGAAGATACTTTAACATGAGTTAATTCTGGTGAACTCTGGTGCGTGGTATTCTCTTTCACAATATCCTTGTTTGCTTTGCAAGGAATCCGGCTGTGTGCAAGGAATTGATGACTGATTGCCAAACGCAACAAAGGCAAGCACTTTCGCTACGAAAGGCACAAAGTTATGGGCACACGATACACGAGCTATGAAAACAATTGCTGTATGGTGCGTAACTCAAAATATTTGCAAACACCCAACTAAGAATTGAATTGACCCACAAAGATAAATCGCCATTTTAACCGACAAGGGCTCCAGGTAGCTTTCACTGATGAATCTGTGGCTGCGCCACCGTTTACAGACGCTCATCTTTGGGGCAGCATAGTACTCGTTAATTTTGTCTATTAGTAATTAATAGTTCATCGCAGCCAAGCTCCTACTTGGTGAAGAATCATCTGCAGCAGCGTTGCCGGCACTCGCTACAGAGGCGGCCAACATAAGTCATGGTGGTGCACCCCATAAGCAGTGTTGCCTGTGCCTATGGGTTGCCAGCACCGATTTCAGAAAGGGTTTATTATCTTGGCTCGTACGAAAGGTGGCCATGCGAGGTCGTCTTAAAGATTGCATACATAATTCCATTTTTAACCACTTGCACCTCGTAACAAACCCACAATGGGTGATATTGATGGCAACGTTGTAGAGCAGTGTGTTTTAAAATGGCTCAGTGAGGTATCCCCTGCAGATGTCTTTAGCACTTCCAGTGCTCTCTTGATTTGTACTTCTGCTTCACACCACTATTTATATTGAGCCATCACAAAAATACAACAACAGAGAAATACATAAGATGCGGATTCCTCAACTGATGTACTATTCACCTGCAGTTAACAAAGTCAAATTTGGGGGTTTTACGTGCCAAACCAACGACGGGCATCTGGCACGCCCCAGCGGAGGACTGAGGATTAATTTCGACCACCTGGGGATCTTTTGACGTGCAACCGAAAGCTCGGTTACACGGCGCTTCTCCGCAATCAGCCTCCGTCAGATTGCGGGCACCTCGGCCGGGATTCGAACCCGCCACATGGGGATCCGTAGGCCAGCGCTCTCGCCTCGGAGCCACCGAGGCGGCTTTATTCACCAGCAGTTGAGAGAGAAAAAAAGTAAAATGTCTATCTTTGGTCAGAAAATCTTTCCCTTTCAGCCCTTCTCGCAGTTTGCCCCCTGCACTGCACTTGTGAAGTACGGCTGTCGAGGAATTTAGAGTCAATCAAACTTTTTCGAAAGATTAGATGATGCTAATGCTCAAGCACCTAATAGTAGAATCTTAGTGAAAGCAAGTGTGAATTTGATTAGATTAATGGGGCCCGCTTTCGATAAAAGGTACCATTCAGCTCTATGTACTCGAGCGCTCCAACATCTGGTATGGACCGCTAGCGTTACATTTGGGCAGGGAATGAATGTTCAGCAATACATAGTTTCTCCTTGTAGGGGAAAAAAGCCCTGTACATTTTTTGGGGGGATGCCCTTGTACATTCAGGTAGGTTCACAGTGAATATATATTTATGTCCAGTGTTGGCTTCCTTTGAATGGCTGCAAATGCAGGGACTGCTCACCTGTCTGATGGACATGGTACAGAGGATGTAGAGGAAGATGAAGGAACAGTCCGTATAATCTTCACCCGTGAGGTTACGATGCGAGAGCCCCTGGACCCAGGATATTGGCACAAATGGAAGCTTGGCCACAACCCTACCATCGAAGCTGCGCAAAGGAGGAAGCAGCATTAGTGCCATCTTGAGTGCTTCACCAGCAGCTCGGTAAACATTAAGAGGGCTATGGCACCTTGTGGGGTGCTATCGACTAGTGTCACAGGATATTTTCTTGATTCTGAAAATCACAATGCGCTGCTTCGCAACATGTGCTGGCACCTTTTTATAAAGACATCGAAGTTAAATTGTTACACCAAGCATCACAATTGCAGCGACTACTTGGTGATTCAGTCATGCAAATCCACTTTACAAATGAAAACTGTGTGTGGCTAATCTTCTGGAACTCAATATAGAAACTATTGAATGGTTGCAGTTTACAATGTGCTCATTTTGTATCGGCTGTTCTGCTGTCAGTTCTATCCAATGCATTAGAAGCACAATGAAATGAGCTAGCGACTTCAAAATGCAAGTTATTGTCTTTTAATCGTGCACGTACACACTGGAGTACAACACTAGCATTCTAGAATGTGTAAATGCTAAGAATGTGCAGTGTTTTAGGTATGAACGAGTTGGTGCCCGATTATCTACCCAGACACTCTAGCAGTGGCGTAGCCAGGCGCAGGGCTTATAAAGCTTCAGCACATTTTTTTCGTGGTGGAAGTGTGGGCACTTTCACCACGAAAAAAGATTTATGGCTATACCACTACATTCCAGTACACATTAATATGTCAAATGCACCAGTTGTGCCTATAAGTTAGTGTTGATAGCTAAAGCTTAACTTTAATATCAAAACTGGAATAATAAAAAACTGTTTCATGACATCCTGGAACAACAAAAAAAAATTAATCCTGCTTCACTGTGATATAGTGGCTAACTTTAGAGTAACTGTATAGGCTCTTCATGCAGAGGCAGAGTATCGTGTTCCTTTTTCTTCTGCTGCCAAATTCGTATTGACGGGGAATTGTCACGCTGTGCCGAACTGGATCCAACCTCTATGAGGGAAAACAACCTTGCAGGTGCTTGAGTTTTGGGCGGATCATATTTCTTGCATTGCATTTGCGAAAAATACATCCTACACTAAAATCGAATGAACTTGAAGGTTCCTTGATCATTGACATTATGTGTAGCCACTGGGTACGGCATTACTGCATTGTTTTATAACGACGAGCAATGTTTTAAAATATGTTTCCAAAGTCTGGGAAGCAGACACTACAAAGGACGATCGCGTTGCTCGCGTCTGTGGCGCTCGCGGAGTGGTATGCGATTGGCACATCCAGGCACTTCGGACCAGACAACAACGCATAGCTACGGGTTTCAAAGGGACATTGTTTTCATCGGCTGCTACGTTCTACTGATGGCAGAGAGAAAAATAAAAAACAGATAATGAGACGACGGCGCACGTGCGGCGTGTCTCCGCACTATATTTTCTGCTCCGCCGCCGCCACACAGTCGCGCCATCCGTGCCTCTGGACCACCTAAAGAAGTGACGGTCGCTTCCTGCAGTGCGGCCTTGGATTCAACATGGCCACCCCGGGAGCACCATTTGCGATACTCTGCTCCGCAAGCGGAGCATATGCAGCTACTCTAGCTAACTTCTGTAGCATGCTTCGTTTAATTAAAAAAAAAAAAACTTTTCAAGCTTACATGGAGTTGAACATGCTCAGGAGGGCAGTGAAAGCGAAGCCTATAGCAAACATAGACTTCATCTTGACCTGAAACAAAAGACACAATGCCATAACTCCTTTGCTAGGGTGAAGCTGAGCCATGGAGT
Source organism: Ixodes ricinus (assembly GCA_037355805.1). Lineage (NCBI taxonomy): Eukaryota > Metazoa > Arthropoda > Arachnida > Ixodida > Ixodidae > Ixodes > Ixodes ricinus. Next base: position 152,252 of record JAZHYW010023207.1, on the reverse strand, counting down.
AAGACATGCAATATTGGTGGTGTGGTCACTCGCCAGTAATACATTATTTGAAAAGCAAGGACGTGTTTTGCTTTAAGAGAAAGTGCAGTTTACCAAAGATAGATCCCTGTTGTTGTTTTTCAGCTTCTCCTCCTCACGCTCTGAAAAAATATTTGGCAAGTCAACCGCAATGCTGTCGCTCAGGTAGGTGTCTCATAGGACAGCGTCTCAAGAATGTCCAATGACATGTTCTGTCCAGTCAGCTGACGCACCAATTTTTTCTTCTGTTGCCGATCAACAGAATCTCCATGAGCCTCCTTTTTCTTCTCAACTGCAAAAACAAAAGGGGGATAAGTTCGCATGCTGCAGACATAAACCTGTATTGATGCTAAATTTCACGCCGTTGTTTACGTTGACACGATCGAGCTCGTTCTATGCAGGAAGTGCAAGCTATGAAGTTACTTCGCATCGTAAAGCTTCCAGAGTGACACTTGAAGTGCGAGCCACAAAGTTTTAATTTAGGGAGAGACCGGTGGGGCGAAGCACGCATCGTCAATGAGTTGAGAAATACGTACGTCTTTTGCTCTGCTTTTCGACCTCCGCCTTCAGTTTCTGGTATTTTTCCGTCCTGTAGACCATGAGCCATGTTAAACCTGCAAAGCAAAACCGTACAATCAGGGGCGAGAACCTTTCCTCACAGGAGCAAGTGTTTTATGTTTCTGCCCAACGTTGGCACCCTTGTTCAGCCAGCATGCGTAGCGCTTTTGTGCGGCTTATTTGTTAGGACAGAACCAAATGGAGACAACACAGAGCACGAAATATCGCACGTACCTTCGCTCAACAGAGCAGTAAATATAGAAATTATAAGAATTAATAGCGTGTCGGCCCACATCCCAGTCCTCAAAACTTGGCCAGAAAAAGAAGTACAGGAAACACAAGGTTACCAGGCTGCTTTCGGTCTGTAGCGGAGCTGTAACCCAAACCCGCTACATTACACAAAACAATATTTATTAAATAAGTAAAAATATAAGTAAACACAATTTTATTCAATTTTATAATAACACATTTTCTTGTTTGGTGGAGGTGGGTGACGGCGTGTTGCTCCTGTTGCTCGGCCTCAGCTCGGCCGCTCGGCCGTCCAGTGGCTTCTGGAGGATCCGGATTCGTGCATCTTGTAGGAATTTTAGGACCGTGAATCTTCGGGAGTTTTATGGTTTTATGGTTTTACGGAGTTTCAAGCTTTGGGGCGTTGTTGAGCGGTGTCCGTGCCTATAACCTTTCAAAAATGCACTCTACTTCGTGCGCATAACAAGGTAAGACAGTAATATTTCTCAGGCCACTAGTCTGAGGCCTTATTCTCGCCCCAAAAAGTTTTCCCAATTTGTGTTTGGACCCCGACGTGAACAGAAGGAAGACCCGTGGTGCATGCAACATACTTTTATCAAAAGTTCCTTGCTCCTTTTTTTAATTTTTATGTTACGAGAGCAACAATGGTATTGTGTGAGACGCTGCAAGATCGCAAATACCCGATAAACAACGCTTAGCGTCACGCCTCAGAGTCGTAGGGTCGAGCAACCAATTCTTTGACCACATCATTAATGCGATTCACCTGTGGGATATTCATGTAGCACGGCATTTGAGCAACAAGGCTACGTGAACTTTAATGCGAGTTCGAAACGCGGTATTGCGTCCCTGAAAAGCACGACGTTACGCGAAACAAAAAAAAAACTTGTTTGCTGTGGTCCACATCCACGTTGTGGAGGTTCGTTCTTGTTTGATGCCAGAGATAAGGCAGGTTTTGTTCCTTCTTTTTTTTTTTTGGTCTTTTTTTTTTTGGAATCTCGTTGATCCGGTCGAACTTTACTCGTGGTAGCACCATTTTATACACCCGTTTGCGCTGTAGAGTAAAAGAAGACTTGTGGCAGGAAATGGTTTCTCGATGGACGGACCAAAAAAACTTGCCCCTAATGTTTTGAAGGTAGCGTGTCGGCTGTATCGGTTTCTCCCGCGCTAGCATATGCGCTTTCAGATTTGTCTTCCTTTTTTTTTTTTTTTGTGCCTGGATGTTACATCATTATATTAATCGTAGGAGGCACCATTTGTGTAATCGAGACCTTCTACCGTTCACTTTGGCTACTCTTTTCGGGCCGACAATACCACGTTTTGGGCGTCGCGGAACGCCGGAAAACACCGGTTTGAAACATAGTATACATTCGTCTTCAGTTTTTTGACTGACGAATGGGCATGTTTCTGATGACTTGTTATGTCGACCATGAAACATTTTTTTCAAGTGTATGTTACAAGATTACCATTTCACTTGGTATGATAATAATTTTTATTTACCTCAAAAGCGACCACATTGGAAGAACCACAATAGCAGAAAGTAGAAGATACCACAATAGCAAAATAATACCCCTAAAACAAAACAATAAGATATCAATACATACCTTGTACATGACATCATTTGGCACCGCACCAGCCGCCATTGCTTCGTACCATGCTCTTGGTCTCGCGTCTTCTGCAGCATACATTTCATACCATCGAATTTGTTCACAAATTTGATTGTGATAAATGTATGCTGCAGAAAGTATGGGCACTAGAGCATGGTATGGAGCAATGGCGGCTGCTGTGATGTCAATGCAAGCCGTGTATTGCAAGGCCATTTAATTCAATAAAATAGTGAAGTATTACATGGCAAATGAAAAATGATGATGGAAATATGTAGAGCATAATGAAAAATGAACATTAACTTTGCAAATCATGAAGCAGAGTCTAGGAAAGTATCTACAGACGTGGCAAACTACCTTCCCACCCCCTTGCATGCTGGTAGTAATCCGATCGAACGCCGCCCGAGTGACGCTGGCATATAGTAAGTTTAGTCTGTAATTGCTCTGGAGGTTTATTTTCCTGGACGAAGGAAACACCGAGCAAAAAGCACAGAAGCCGACACAACTCGAGGTCGAGGAGCGTTCTACCATACCAGTGGCGTCGGAAGAGGAGGGACAGGGAAGATGTGAGGGCTCCAGCCTCTCCCCCCCAGATATTTCGGACTGTTAAAGAAAACAATACGGGGAAAGAGGGTGTGGTCGACCTTATTTTAATCTGAAATTATTTATGCATATGTATAACTACTGTCGCTCTTCACTGCATAAAAGATTGTAAATGGTCATTGTCGGAAACTCATCAGAAGGCACTACTCGTCACATGCTTAGTTGTCCAGAAGTTCAAAGCTATGTCTTTTCGACCTAAATACGAGGGTTGTCCGTAAAATAAGGTTCCCAAGGAGCTGCAGTCGCGAGGAACGCTGTTACGCGGGATCCGGCGACACTGGCGTGTAGCTTGGTTCCCTCTCTCCCAGTCCCCGCCCCGGCGAGCTGTCTGCGACACTCAGTCTTGGCTTGGCAGCCGTTAGAGATGGAGCTCCCACACGCTTCTCCCGCCAGGTGCGAATTACGCTCTGTGAATCAGTTTTTGTGCGCAAAAACACCGTGCCGGTGTACACTCATTCCCAACTGTGTAAAGTCTACGGAGAAAAGAATATGAGCGTACAACACGCTGGTCCACTACACGACACCGGAAACAAAACATCAATCCCGTCAGTGGAAACATCTCGAGTCGCTGAAGCCGCGGACGTTCAAACAAACACTGTCTGCCGGCACAGTGATGGCGAGCGTCTTTTGGGACAGGAAGGGGTTATCGTTGTGCGAATTTATGCCTGCCGGTACAAAAATCAATGCGGACCGCTACTGTGAGACTTTGAAGAACCTTTGCCTCGTGATTCAAAACAAGAGGAGAGGCATGCTCACGAAGGGAGTGCGTTTCCATCAGGACAACGCTCGTCTGCACATCACCCGTGTAACAAATGATCTCATCAACAAATTTGAATGGGATACTGCCACACACTCGCCCTACAGCCCAGACATAGCCCCAAGTGACTAACATCTCTTCCATGAATTGAAGAAACACCTGGGTGGGACGCATTTCAGAACCGGAGAGCAGCTGAAAGAAGAGGTTTTAAGCTACCATCACCGCGCGGCGGGAGAGTTCCACGATTCAGGCATAAAGAAGATGGTACACCGCAAGCAAAAATACATTGATCTCAACGGCAATTATGCTGTAAAAAAGGGGAAAGTCTAAGCTTTCCAAAAAATGTATTATTCAATGCCAACAAAGACGTTTTTTATTGTGAAAAATTATTGGGAACCTTATTTTACGGACGACCCTCGTAACTGTGCCATTGGTAAAAAAAAATGAAACATACCAATAAATGCGGGAATGAAAAGCTGAGAGAAAAAAAGTATCAAGAACCCGCCGGAAGTGTTGTATTCTTGCATATTCAGAGGCTGAGAACTTCGAAAGAAGTTTTACTCCTATCAGAATGTGTACAGGCTAAAAAAAACGCAACCCCCCCCCCCAAAAAAAAAAAAAAAAGTTTTTTTTTTAATGACGTGCTGAATTTGAAGATTATTTGAAATCTTCTTTCATAAGATAATTCATTTCTCAACGTGAAAAAGCAATAAATACATCATTTTGTATTCTGCAGAGTGCACCAATATGTACTGTCTGTGGTGTTAATTTAAATGCGATGCCTAAAAAATCTACACGAAAAAAATGACCAAGTTTAGGGCATAATTACCCATAGATCCATGTTTGGACATTTATTCGAAAGTCATTGTGAATAACAATAATCATATTTTAAGACAACACTTACTTAGGCAATACATGGGTCATTCTTAAAAAGTTTAACATCTCTACCATGAATAGCTTCGGCTATAGCACGCTTCAAATACGGCACGAAGGACAATCGTCAAAAACCCGTCGTTCTTCCTCACTCTTTCGGGAATTTATTTCTTTAAAACTAAGCATGCCAGAACATTGAAATAAACGGCATTGTCCTTCGCAAGGAATGCAGCACCGCATGTAAAAATTCGAAAGAAAATAAAACATATGAATGTACCTCACTGCCTGAATCCAAATGAAGGTGCCCGTTGGTCTTACGAAGTTTGTCAAACTTTCTCATTTTCAGAATTTGAAATCTTTGATGAAAATTTTCAAATTTTCTAGATAAATCAGTACAAAAGTTCGAAAATTATCGAATTTATTAGCGTGGTAAGTTCGAAAAGCGTCAAACTTTTTAGTGCAAGAAGTTTGAAAAGCATAACATTTTTTAGTTTATCAAGTTCGAAAGTTTGACAAGCATTGAATCTTGCAGCGTAATAAATTAGAAAGTTCGAAAAGGATCAAACTTTTGAGTGTAATAAGTTCGAAGGTTTGAAAAACATTGTATTTCTAAACATGCAAAGTTCGAAATTTCGAAAAGCGTCAAACTTGTTAGTTTAACAAGTTCGAAAATTCGACTTCCACCGAATTTTTCGGTATAGAAAGTTAGAAAATTCGTAAACCTTCGAACCGCTTGATTCGATCATCGAAACTTCGGTTCGAAAAAAGTTTGCGGCATCCCTAATTCTATTGTATGTCTATGATGTCCTATTATTTTTTATAGCTGTGTTGAAACAAGTTCCGAACCATAAGCTTTCGAACTTAAAGGCAGTAAAGTGTGTTTTTAGATCCTCGTTTTGTGATCATAACTCAATCTATGAGCTCTAAACACCCTAAAAACCGAAAATTACATTCATGCACGGCCAATTTACATATTAAAGAAGTGATAAAATTTCCTGACTATTACTGTTGGCACAGAACGACAGATGGTGCTACCGAACCTTGCTGAATATGGTCGAACGACGGACTGCTCTTGTCAGCCACTTGCAAACGATGGGTTCCCGTGTGGACGAGCAGCCGACCAGTCCCGCGGCATTGATATTCTGCTCAAAAGAGCCACTGCAACGTATTCCACAAGTTGATAGACAAAGATGGCGGTGCACAGAAGGCAATTACTGGGATTGTTCATAACTAGCTCACTCTAGTTTTATCAGTCTTGGATTTCATAATGCCCGACATTCCCCTCCATCTTGCTTCCCTTTTGACAATTTTGTTATGAGAAACAATCCTTTGCTATTTGTTTTGCTGCCCTCAGAATGGATTTCCTTGATCGGCTAACATCTGTGCCTGCATTACAGTGGCATAGCCTGTCTGGATTACAATGCGAAAATCAATGCACATTGTTATGTAATAAAAAAAAGTGTTTGGAAAAATATGTTATATTTTTGTCCAGATTCACATGTTGTTGACAGAGCTCTAAAGTTACCTTTAAAACCTAATTTACTGTTGCATTTAGTGTTGGTAAAGTACACCTGGAAAGTACTTGAAAGTAAAGTACAAAGTAAATTAGAGGTTATGTACTTCAAGTAAAGTTCTATAAATACAATGTACTTTCAAAGTAAAGTATAAGTACTTTTTAATACAATCTTTAATGATGCCCTTTCATTCTCCTATACAGTGTCTTTTTTTAAACTAATATGCATTGCTTTAGGGGTAATCAGGAATGCATCAGTTATTTTCGTAAATGGTGGCACATTTTGGATAAAGTCAAGTGGCCACAGAGTAGTTATTTTTGGAAATGGCGCCAAATTCGGAAGTCCCTTTTTGCACCCAAGGGGGTTAAACATACTAAAGAAGAGCATGGCCTCAGCCCCGTAGCTTCTGCAAGCAATCCTCTCATGGAGGAGTGTCCTCTCCTAGTATTTTTAACCTCCTCTCTTAAGCTGACCGAGCGAGACGTAGTGAGAGTTCGAAAGGCTGCGGAAAAGCCGCTCTCTGTACGAACAGAGCAATGCGGCGTCTGCTCTCATTTCTGGTGAGAGTAGAATATCCCGGCAAGTGTTTCTTCAGAGTTGACAAAGCATCATTTTGCGACACAAATTTAGCAAGACCAAATTTTGGGAACATACTTAAAAGTCGGGAGTTGTACTTTCCCCGGAAAGTACCAGAAAAAAATACTTTAAGTAAAGTAGAAGTACATGCCCCGAGAATGTACTTCACATAAAGTACAAGCTTTTAAACCTGAAGTAGTACTTTAAGTACAATGTGCTTACGGTACTTCCCAGCACTGGGTGCATTTACTTGTGTTGAAATGTGATAAAGTTGCAAAAAGTCGCTCATGCAATTGTAAAAGCCAAGTTCAAACACTCGGAATCGTCACGAATGTTGCTGTTCCACATGCACAAACTACTTGCTCATTAGTAAGTGTAAGTGGCGTGAACAACATGAATTTGGTAGCCAATAATTTTTTTTCTAGAAAGTCCCAGAAATTATTTGACTTATTTTTACTCATTAACTCAAAGCTGATGTCATCTTTGCCAATTTCATGTCCACAAAAAGGCATGTAGTGAAACTTGTTTGCTGGGTAGGTGTGGAGCAATATAAAATGTTTGCCACAGATCTCATCAGCTGTCACAGCTTCGTTTCACTTGCAACACAGTGATTAAGTGTGAGACATCTTCCAGAACAGTCTATTCAGGCACTTGAATGTCCCATAGATGACCCGGTGCCTTCGACCACTGTGCGGTGGAGATTTGTCTCCCCACGAAACAGGCGATCTATGATTGTGTTTGTAGCTCCTTGTCATTTTAGATTGGCCAGGTATTAGAATGCTGTGGTACGTTATACGACACATCTGCGGCTCGTGAATTGGGGTGTGACGCTCAGTGTTCTGCTTAGGTAAATTTATGGATGCCAAAATAGACTGCCTGAACTTGTTAACAAATGTGTAAGCTGTGAAAGGTTACCGAACACTTTTATTCTAGATATTGCTCACATTTCTCCCCAGTGCATCGGGTACAAGACTTGTATAATTTGCTCAGCTTTCTTTTTTGTCCATTTCTAAATTTCTGGATTCTGTTATTTTTTTCTTCTATTTGTTTCAATTGCTATGATTTTGTTGACATGTTGTATTTGTGCACCCATGTTTTTTGTTTTATTTTTATGTGGCCTCGCACTGAATATTATTATTATTACTTTAGTTGCACCCACTTCTGAGAAAATGCCACCATGAGGACACATGAGAAAGAAACCGGGAGGCTTTAAAGGGATACAGAACCGAAATTTGGATTTTGCAAAACAAGGCCGCAGAAGCGTTGAACGGGGCTACGAACTCCAAAACATCACTCATACATCAATATCTCAAACGGAGGGCCGTACTTTTGGAAAAGAAGGGCGCGATCAAGCAAGGACTAAGACGTCATGATCCTCCTGGAACAGTTGAGAGTGAGGGGAAGCATCCTTGCGTCTCTCCTCCCTGCTTCGGTTCACCAACTCGACGCGACGAAGCGAGGAGGAGAGGGAATGGAGAATCGTAATGTCACATGTCTCGTCGGCCTTGTTGACCGTGTTCAATCACGCATTTCTTTTCCACAAATATGGCCATCCGATAAAGATATTGCTGTACGAGGAGTGGTGTTTTTGGGTTTTGCAGCGTCCCGCCTATCGCTCCAGTCTTGTTTTGTGAGCTCCAAATTCCGGTTCAGTATCCCTTTAAAAAAGCAGTGACACATCAAAATAATTTTTTTTTTTTTATTATCCGAAACAATTGAAAACAATGCCGGGACATTACGCTTAAAATTCGAAACTTAAAAAAACAATTTCCAAATGCCGAATTTTAAGTTTCCGCGCCATCCGCGCCAGTGCTGTGACGTCAAATTTTGCGGTCTCGTGCGAGCCGACTTTCTTTCGCACCTCTGCTCCACGCTACAAAGCAAAGCGCCGTTGCCACCACAACCCGAAGCGAGGAGCGGGGAGGAAGGGCGCCGGCGGACCGGGATACCGGTTTCTTCGTCCGGTTCTGCGACTCGCCGATCATCCTCTGCTTGAGCCCCGCCAAGTTTTCCGAGGAGGGCAAAAATCCAGGACGCGACATCACAACGGACTCTGATTTTTGGTATTTCAAAAAGGAGGGCCGTAGTGCGTTCGCAATTGCGTTAAAAAACATGTTTTACGATTGCCGTTATTAAATGTTATAGAAATGTCGCCTACAAAGCTTCTAAATTTCATGATTCTTGACGTTACGAATCAAAAGAAGCGGGCGGCGAAAAGCGGGAGAGGAAAACAACAAAAATAAAAAGGCGTGCAAAAATATTTTTTTTGCGATGCGGATTTTTTTGGCGTGTTTATGGTTGCATGGTTTTTGACAATAAAAAAAATAATACAACCTTTGGGCTGTCAGTGCCCCTTTGAGAGTTGCATCACGCTCTCTGCGAAGCGGTGCCCCTGTCGTCTCACGCCAGCCCCGTTGCAGAGCAGCCATGTCGGAAGACCTGGAGTCCGGGCCGGAGCCCAAGCTCTCGCGGGAGCCCTCTCCGCAGGCCGAGGCCCCCAAGAGCTCCTGGGTCAAATTCGACGAGGACGGCTCTGCGGCAGCCACCCTGGAGCCCTCGCAGTCTGTGCAGATGGAGCCCCTTCCCCGGCCAAGCTGGAGGCCCCCTCAGGAAAGGTGGGTCCCTGCCTCTACGACGAATGAATGTACGGCATTGGCTACACCATCCATATTGGGTGGTAGCTTGCGCCACCTAGCATATTCTCCGTTTCACCTTACGATGGACCGCAGCAGACGCCGTGAGCCATCCCTGCCGATCTGGCACTGCAAACGTATCGCATGACGGCATGCCCTGCGCATCACCACACCCCATTTGAAGGTCGTGCGACGCTCGCACAGTAATGAATCGGCTTCTTCGGTCTGAAGCGTTGTCCGCAGTTTATTATGAGGTGAAGCGAAGTATAGAAGGCATTTACATCGCTCCCCTCCCTTAAATTTCGCTCTAAATTCCGTCCTTTGTTAAATCGTCTATCCCATCAATTTTGTGTATAATCCCGCTTCTCTAGACTTTTTCCACTAATTTTCTAACCTTCTCTTTATGATTTTAATCCTCTCTTCCTCGGTCCTTCCATCCTCACCAGCAGAATCCGTTGCTCCTACCAAATTTTCCACCACTTCAGGGAGGGCACTGCTCCTTTGTTCGGGATGGTCGCTGTCGTCTTCGACTCATTGCTAGATTTTCTTTTGAAGTCTGGCAGTTTTCAAATGTAACATGGAAAGCTGAAAATTTAAATGGATACTGAGGCAAATTTCGAAGTTTAGTTATTTAGGCTAAAAGAAGTAGGGAAAAATCCATCTTTTCTTAAAAAAATGTAGATTTTGAAAAATACTTTAAAGAGTGACGACCAGTTCGCGCTTTCCACTTTTCCCGCTATTTCTCCTCTCCCCCTTCTGCCCGGTCCAACGTTGCCTGTTTCCTCCTCCCCCATGGCGAGGAGGATATTCTGCCTTGCAGAATCTTGAGTCTGGTCGTCGGCCTTTAAATAGGTTCACAAACTCCTGAAGAGTATTTCCGTGAAGTTTCATTCATATCCGATGCATAGCTATCTTGTTATCGATTGCGAGAGGAGGGGAAGTGGAGGGGGCAGTGAGCGCACGGAGCGGTTCAATGTTTGCTTTTTTCAACTTGGAAGAGCACTGCGCGCGCTTGGCCTAGCTAGGAGATTGTAGTCTCGTTGGAAAGCTTAACTTTTTTGTTTTCGGTGCTGATACTAATCGTCCTTCGTGAGTAAGTGAGCGCACTGTAATACATCCGTGAACTCCGTCAAAATTCATGTGATTTTGTGAGAAAAAAATGAAAGCCGTTTACAACTCCCTGTAACGCCAAATTAGAGCGCAGCTCTTGAGGAGGAGGAGGGGAAGGTACAGAGTAGGGGCTATGCCCCTCCTCCTCTCCTGCTCGCCCCCATTTAGGGAAAAATTTTCCGCCAAATTTAGCGGGGAAAATTTTCCGTAGAATTAGCGGGGAAATTTTCCGCTAGATTTAGCGGGGAAATTTTTCCGCTAAATTTAACGGGGAAAATTTTCTGCTAAATTTAGCGGGGAAATTTACCCATCATGCACTGCGCGGTTACGCCGACGCCGCTCAAGCCGGAAACGGGCGCCTAAGAGCTGCGCTCTAAAATGAAGGCCGTTTACAACTACCTGTAACGCCGAATTAGAGTGCAGCTCTTGAGGAGGAGGAGGAGAGGGTACACCCCTCCTCCCTCCTCCTCACCTCCTTATCCTGCCTGCTACTCCTCCCTCCGAGCGGCGTCGGCGTCACCGTCGGCGTAACCACGAGCTCACATGACCCTCGTACGAGCTCACATGACCCTCGTGACGTCGCATGACCCTCGTGACATCACCGGGGTCACATGACCTCACGGGGGTCATGTGACATCACCTGGGTCATGTGACTTCATGGGGGTCACATGACCTCACGGGGGTCATGAGACCTCACGGGGATCACGTGACGTCACCGGGGTCAAATGACCTCACGGGGGTCACGTGACGTCACCGGGGTCAAATGACCTCACGGGTGTCATGTAACGTCGCCGGGGTCAAGTGACGTCACTGGGGTCATGTGACGTCACCGGGTCACATGACGTCACCGGGTCATGTGACATCACCGGGTCATGTGACGTCACCGGGTCACATGATGTCACCAGGTCACGTGATCTCACGAGGGTCACGTGATCTCACGAGGGTCACGTGATCTCACGGGGGTCACGTGACCTCACGGTTACGGTGACGGCGACTCCGCTCAAGCCGGAAACGAGCGCCTAAGAGCTGCGCTCTGAAAGACACTACGCCGACCCCTATTGGCCAAAAAAATGAAACGCGAGCTCCTATTGGCCCGTTCAAATCGCTGACTCGCTCATCGCATGCTAGTTCTTGTTTGGAAGCCTATTTCGCTGCTTTGTCGGTCTCAGTCTCTTTCGTCAACTTATCAATCTACCTGTTTTTTGGCGATCTTTTGAAACAATCTTTTTGGCGATCATTTCAAGGGTGCGTATGGTGAACTCACGAACGCGTCAAAGCTTCGGCCGCCGCTCGCGATTAAAAAAACCGTGAGGACTGCTTATGTAAAGTATGCGATCGCTGCCGCCGCACTCGAGTCGTCGAGATCATCGCCCGTTCCACCGGTGCCTGCAGCAGCAGTGGCAGTGTCAGTACTCAAGAATGCTACATTCTGTGACTCGGATATGCTTACTGCTTTTGAGATTTAAGATTAGCTTTCTCGAGGCAGGTGGAAGCGGCGGGATCACTAAAGATCTCGGAGAGCCCTGCGGCGATAAGGCGGCCTTCTACCGTTTGGTGGACATGGCTTGTCTGCGAAGCCTGGTTAAAGTGCTGCTCTGCCCGACTTGCCAAGCGTGGGATTTGGAATTTCCTGTCGCGCGACCACAGTCATGGAGTGAAACAAACGTAATGAAAGAAAACAAAACGTGAACACAAGTTATGGCTGTGGCCATGCACAGCTGCTTGAAAGCATCTACACATCTTGTGTTTTGAAGCATGTTCTAAGAAGTCCGTGGGGGATTCCTGGGGGCAGTGATTTATGCACGCATCTCCAAACACCCCCTAACAGACCTAACAGATCCACAGGCTGAGTCCGACACCCCTCTGGAATTTCCTACACAAATTAGACAGGCCTATAGTATACTTCCCACGCCCTCCCTGAGCCCCTCCCAGAAATTTGTTACACCCCTGCTAGATTGTCAATCCTGGATTAACCCCTGCCTGTGGGCTCTGTGCAGTGCCTTCCCCGGAACCCCGTCCGGACCTGGGCCCCCTGCCTCCCCCGCGGCCCCCCCTGGTGGGCAGCCCGTCGGCCCCCGCCGGCACGGTCTGCCCCCCGCCCCAGCCAGGCTCAAGCCCCGGGCGTCGGCCCAGCCCGGGGACAACAACAACCACGTGGCTTTGCCCTCGGCACGCAGGGTGGAGCCCCTGGCCGTGCCACTCAGCGAGCGCCTCGCAACCAGGACCACCTCCTCGTCAGGATTCAGTGCGTACACCCCTCCACCTCTGTCTCTTGCCTCTCTGAGGAACATAGTGAACAACGGCACACAAAAGACTGGACAAATAGAAGGAATAAACACGACAAGCAGGTGTTGAAGCCCAGAAGTTCAGCCGGCTTCGCCGTCTATTTGTCATGGCTGTTCCTTTCCTTTGCCCGGCCTTTTGAGGACTGTTTCTTAGTATGCCTAACAATGACCAACTTGCCCGGCTTACCACCTTCCTGCTGCTTTAAAGGGGCAGTGACACCCCAAAGGTCGTATTTTTTGTTGTCTAAAACGGTGCAATTTGTAGTCATAGACATGCAAAAAAATACCACAATGCGAAGAAAAATTTTCCTGCGCACGTGTGCCCTTTTTATTTTTGGCGTTTTTCTCCCACTTTTACCTCCTTGCTTCTTTTTATTTGTAATGTAATCAGTTATGATTTTTTTTTTTAAATTTGGGAGTAAGTGTTTTTGGCGGGGAAATGTTTTCGCTAAATTTAGCGGGAATTTCGCTAAATTTAGTTGGGAGATTTTTTCGCTAAATTTAGCGGGGAAAGTTTTCCGCTAAATTTAGTGGGGAATTTTTTCATCTAAATTTAGCAGGGAAATTCCGCTAAATTTAGCGGGGAAAGTTTTTTGCTAAATTTAGTGGGGAATTTTTTCATCTAAATTTAGCAGGGAAATTTTCCCGCTAAATTTAGCAGGAAACGTTTTCCGCTAAATTTAGCGGGGAACCTTACCCACAATGCACCGCGCAATTACGCCGACGGCGACGCCGCTGAAGCCGGAAACGGGCGCCTAAGAGCTGCGCTCTAGGATAGTACCATTATGACTTTCCTGTGATGAGTTCAACCTTTTTGATTTCTTATTGTCTGTGAAAGTATATGAATTGTTTTTCTATCTTGTGTTACCAGATCAAAACTGTAAAATTGTTCTGAGGCACAAAAAAAGAAAGAAAAGAGAATGGTGTGATGTAATTTGTTTCTTTACAAAACCCTGCCCTAGGTGTCACCTGAACTAAGAGCACCACTCACCCCAGGCACTGAAAGACTAAGGGTCATCCTGCCCTATGCACCACCCAAACTGAAAGCACCACCCACTCTATAAAGCTACTGCATTTTAATGCGTTTGGCAGAATGACCAAGCATGTAGCCAATTTTTAATATTGTTACTACTAAGGGCCATGGGACCTCCAGCATGCCTAACGAATGCAGTATGAAAAGCATCAACCACTAACGTTAGTGGAATTCTGTGGTTGTGAGGGCAATTTAGATACTGTCGAGACCGGTTATAACGAAGTCGGTTATAACGAAATAGTGCCTACAGCGAAGCAGTCACGATTTCTCATTCCCTTTTGCACTTCGTAATAATCGAAGTCGGTTATAACAAAATATTGGATATAGCGAAGTGATTTCCAATTCTCGTTACTTCGTTATAACCGGTCTCGACAGTATAAGGTTTCACCGTTTCCATTCGACGACATCATTTTTAATTGAGCAGATCTGTTCGCTACATTGAGATCTGAACATGCATTTTTTAGCCTTTTTATATTGACAGATGAGAAAGTTTAGAGTATACTCTGTTTTATGTTGTGATGAACGATGGAGAAAGTGACAAACCATCGAAGCTAATCCAGTGCTGTGTCACTGTCAGGTGACCTTCGGGAGGGGAGCAGCGAATCGTGATATGCATTGTGACGCGATTCATTCACAGCGCTCGATTGGCTGGGATGGCTCGTAGTATCCGCAGCAGTCCATCATAAGGTGTAGTTAAGTATATATATCTTTGATGTTCTAAGTTTGTTGTAATGTGGTAACAAAGGAAATGCCATGTTTCTAGGTATTTGTCATTTAATCTGGGTGTTTGGTCCGTCTGTTACTTTTTGTGTGTTGGGAATGACTTCTGAATGACTCATTGGTATTGGTTTCTTGTTTCAGGCAACGGAGATGTCATTGTGAATGCTCTGCCGACCAACAAGCGTTGTGCCTGGATCACTAAAGCAGAGTTCAAACCTGAGTTGGTTCCTGAGGAACTCATGGCTTCAGGTCTCACGGTATGTCACGTTCAAAGTCTACTTTTCAAGTTAGACCCTACACTTTGCTTTTGCACTTCTGTGCAACATGTTGCTCAATATAATGATAAACAATCTCAAACTTCTGCGTAGTGGGGCCTGCAGCCAGCTGGCTTGAAAAGTAAACTGTTGCGTGTAACTTTTAAGCTTTTCGAGAGCACGGCCTTCCCAGTGTCCTGTGAAGCTCATTAGCTAGGATCATTCTCAAAAAGCTGACTGGGCGGAGTGGGAAAAACCAGAGTGTTTTGTAACGGAAAATAAATTGTGGTTCTTAGCAGGGCCCAAATAAAAGAGCATGCCTCAGGCTCGTTTACTGCTCTCAAAAAATTTATGGCGAATTGCTAGGCAATTGTGTTGCACATATAAAAAATTCCAGCATCACAAACGTTCAGCGATACTCCGAGTTTCGAGACGCCAGACGCCTACGTTCGCAGAGCTTTTCATCAAATAGTTCAACGCGTACCATGTGTACACTTGACAGTTGTTCCTAAAATGAAGCAATACTACCACTAATCGGGCTGTCAAACCTCGCGGTCTTCCAAAACCTTAATACTCTAGAGCTCCACTCCTTCAGTGTGCACAGGTGATGTAGCTCCTTTTCGCCACCTCACTCCTCCTTGCCTACCCCTCTAGCCATATGACCTCCTCATTAACCAATCGGCACTGCACAGCTCACTCCTCCTCTAACCGTCAACCAATCAGTGTCGAGCCTCGTAGCCATGCTTTTATCTGGGCTTCACGAAATGCCGAGCACCTAGCCAAAGAATGCTTCACAATAATAGTACTTCGTCACAACCTAGATTTTTTTTTAATCGGAAAAAAGCAGATTGGACATGTTTGCAGCTCCTTCATTTCGTATGACCATTCACAAAATTTGTAAAATCTGCAGAAATGAACTCATTGCAAAGATGCAGTCTTTCGGTGTAATAACCATACCTCGACTACCTACATTGCAAACTAATTGCCGTAAAATTCCGTAAGATCGCCCACCCACAAGGAAAAGATAAACGGTGGAAAACATGAGGTGGGCTATCTTTGGGGATGAAACAGCAAAACTTTATCACAAATTAATGATAAACACAAGGGTCACCGCTTCAAACCATGTGACACTGGAACCAGTACTGCAGATCGCGGACACAGCACATTCGCATTTCACAATGCTAAAAGCATGTGGGAATTCGCTGCGAACTCCTATGTCACAGAAAGGGATACCGCAAACTGCGGATGCAGCAGATTCATGGTTCGTGGTGCAATAAACATGCGGAAACTGGCTAAACTTGAGTGCCATAGGAACCGATATTGCGCGTGCAGATCATGGTCAAAAACGCGGGAACCTGCTGCAAACCTGCTTGTCGCACGTACCGGTACCGCAGATTGCATAGTTAATGTGATTCCTGTTGGGCATCACGTGATGTCCGACGGGAATCGGGGGGGGGGGAGGGGGGGGGCAATGTTTTGGAATTTTTATGTTACTGATATTTAGCCAGAAAAACGGGACGGTAATACTATACAAACTAAAATCCCTTTGATACATTTTTTTAGACAACTGTAGTAAACTAGCTTATGATCTGAAAAAATTGAAGAGCCGTTCCACTATCAGCGTCGAAGATGCGAGGACCAGCAACCAGCAGTGTTAATGTCGAATAGCATTCTTTGGATACTTCACACACTTGTTCGTCTATCTATGTATACTATCCTGGGAATATCTAACCTCTTACAGCGGGTCGACTGCAATAAATAAAAAAGACCGGCGCCGGCTGGGATTCGAACCGTTGACCCTTTGATCAGCAGGCAGACGCGCTAACCACAGAGCTATGAAGGCAGTCATTCAACGCACTCTAAACGGTTGTTTATATCTTTACCATAGGACGCGCTTTACAGCGCTGTCACAGCTACCGGTGCGCGCGCGTTCCATGCACCCTCTCCCGCGCTCGGGGAGAGGGTGATGTAGCAGCCGTGCTCAGCCTCACGAGAGCGGAATGAGCCCTCGTGCATGGAACGCGCGCGCACCGGTAGCTGTGACAGCGCTGTAAAGCGCGTCCTATGGTAAAGATATAGACAACCGTTTAGAGTACCGTTGGTTGAGACTAGCTGAGACGCCAGAAAGTCTGGTCGGTACCATTTTGAGTGTTTGTGCGTATGGCGCGTGCTTTGCTCGCCTTCCTAAGTGACACAAACGCACGTGCTGGGCTGCGGAGATCGTGCGCAGGGCTGTGAAAGTGTCAACAAATTTAGAATCGCCTCAAGAGTGGGCTGGCGTATCTAGAGTGTGCCGGCCACCTGACGAACGCGCATAACTCCGCACCGTTTGATGCTATTCGCATTAACGTAGATAATCATTCCCAAAGGATGGGTTCTGCTGATTTTTTACGACGTCTAGGACGGTGCCTAGAGGACGATGTCTAGGACAACCTCAAGGACGACTTCTAGGACGCCGCCTAGAGGACGTCTTGGATGACCTCAAGGACGACGTCAAGGACGACTTTAAGGACGACGCCTAGGGGCCAACGTCGAGGACGACGCCTAGGACGACTTCTAGGATGACCTCAAGGACGACGCCTAGAGGACGACTTCCAATTACGACTTCTGGGACGACCTCAAGGACGACACCTAGGACGACCTCAAGGACGACTCCTAGGACGACCTTGAGGACGATGCCTAGAGATGATAATAAGGGATCAGGACCTCACTATCTAGTATCTAATAATGCCAAGGAAGGCTGACTCACGCTGGTTGCCCCCCTTTTTATTTTTATTTAATTGTACTTGCCACGACCAATGGGGAGTTTTCTGTCAACATCCACAAACGACGCCTGTAATCACAACTGTAATCACAACCTAAAAAGAAACAAAAAAAATGACCGCATCTCCACGTGGTGAATGATGTTGATTGGGGCGAAGCTCAGGTGGTGCTGATGATACTGATTTTGGTCATAGGTATTGCTGCTTGCCGTCGGCGTTGACGCTTTGCCGCCGCTTCCCGAGCTCTCAACTCCGGGTCCGCTTGGCGATTTTGACGCTGTGCAGCAGCTTCTCGCGCCCTGGTCTCCGGAGCAGCTTGCTGTCTACGTAGACACTGAGGCGCTGCATGCCGAGCTTTTCGGTCCTTTTTATTCATGGCAGTAGGAGAATGTGTGGTTTTCTTCTTTCTTTTTTTAAGCAGACAGATGGGATGGCATCTCAGAACCCTCTACTCTTTTTGTTCTTCTTTTTCTTTTTTCATAATTTTTTCTCATCTTTTTTTCCAATTTTTTTTTGCCCTACACGAGCACGTGAGCATGTGCTCACGTGCTCGTGAGCACGTGATCTCACAAGCAGAAGCACGAGCACCCGACGCCGGCCTACGGCGGACGGACACACGAACATGGCTAGCCCCTAAGGAGCTTCGCCCCTAAAAAACTTTCAGCCTTTCCACTTTACTGAAGAAGGAGGAGCAGCGGAGCTGTAGCTTCTGTTCTCGGCGGTGGCTTTCCAGGCGAGCGATCTGCTCTTCTTTCGCAGGGGAATCTGAAGCGCTCGACGCAGTGGAACCTTAGGCGATAGCAGCCTCGTGGCGGTTGCGGAACCATTCGCGCTGCTGTGCACATCGCCGCTCGTTCTGTTCCCGCTCTTCTTCCTCCGAAGAAATGTTGCCGCCAGATATGAGCGACGGCAGCAACCATTTGTCTAGTTGCCGAGGCTGGAAAGGTTGCCATGATGTATGAGCGACAGCGGCAAGCAGACAACCGGCAAACACAACACTCTGGACAGCTGCCGCCATCTATGAGCGACGGCGGCAACCAGAGTGTTGCAGTCGACCACGGGTGTCGACATTTGTTTGGTACCGGACACGATCCTGGGGAAACTAGCCCTTAACAGCTCTGCTGTAAAATTTTAGAGCCCTTCCACTTCACGTGAAGATGGAGGACGAGCGAAGCTGTTATTTTTACCACGTCTAGGACAATGCCTAGAGGACGACACGACGTCTAGGACAACCTCATTGACGACTTCTAGGACGACCTTGAGGACGACACCTAGAGGACAATGTCTAGGCCGACCTCGAGGATAATGCCTAGAGGATGACGTGTAGGACGACCTCGAGGACGATGTCTAGGATGACCTCAAGGACGACTTCTTGGACTACCTCGAGGACGACGCCTAGGACGACTTCTCGGATGACCTCAAGAATGACTTATAAGAAGACCTCAAGGACGACTTTTAGGACGACTTCTCGGATGACCTCAAGAATGACTTATAAGAAGACCTCAAGGACGACTTCTAGGACGACTTCTAGAGACGACCTCGAGGATGCCCCGGAGGACGACCTCAGGGACGACTTCTAGGACGACCTCGAGGATGATGCCTAGAGATGACAACAAGGGATCAGGACCCTACTATGTAATAATGCCAAGGGGAAGCTGACTCACGCTGGTTGCCCCCTCTTTTTATTTTTATTTATTCTTAATTGCCATGATCAATGGAGTTTTCAGTCAACATCCTCGGACGCATTTTTGCAGCGAAGGTGTTATGTGCTAGGATCTGGAAAAAATGTGTCCGCGGATGTTGACAGAAAACTCCCCATTGGTCGTGGCAAGTATGAATAAATAAAGGGGGCTACCAGTGTGAGTCAGCCTTCCTTGGCATTACTAGATAGTGAGGTCCTGATCACTTGTTATCATCTCTAGGCATCGTCCTCGAGGTCGTCCTAGAAGTCGTCCTTGAGGCTGTCCGAGAGGTCGTCCTAGATGTCATCCTTGAGGTCGTTCTAGAAATCGTCCTAGACGTTGTCCTCGAGGTTGTCCTAGAGGTCGTCCTTAAGGTCGTCCTGGGCGGCCTAGGTCGTCCTCAGGTCGTCCTAGAAGTCGTCCTCGAGGTCATCCTAGAAGTCGTCCTTGATGTTGTCTGAAAGGTCGTACTAGGCGTCGTCCTCGAGGTCGTCCTAGAAGTTGTCCTTGAGGTCGTCCTCAAGGTCGTCCTAGAAGTCGTCCTTGAAGTCGTTCTAGACGTCGGTCCTCTGGGCATCGTCCTAGACGTCGTAAAAATAACAGCCTTGCTGGTCCTCCATCTTCAGGTGATGTGGAAGGGCTCTACAATTTTTACCCAGATCCTAGCGCATAACAGCTTTGCTGTAAGAAAGCCTTCACAGATTTATTGAGCTAACCTAAATTTCCCTCGTGTCGGCTGCTGCTCCTCCTAATGCGCCGGTGCAAAGCAGTGAAGCTCGACACATCCGCCGGTGCAAAACGGTGAAGCTTTTCATGAGCGGCACAAAGCGAGTGCCATGGCATCGAGGCACATGGTTGACAAGATAATAGTGTGATCTTTTCAAGAGAAGGAAACTGGTTTTGCCTTATCACAGCAGCCGCCATCCAGCTGTTTTGCAAAGTGTCTCTTCGTGAGTTTTAACCCTGAATATGTTATATGGCTGGCACCTTACCATATCTGGTTAAGTGCCTGTAACGGAAGTCAACAGGCCGACTGCCAGCCGAACACTGATGCAGTGCTCGTCTTCTCACTGATTGGACACCAGTGCCAGCCGAACCTCTTTCCTGAGTTCCTCAGTGTAAATCCCGGCAAGGGACAAACATCCCGTGTTTCGACGTACTGCGGTGCTAGCGGCATTCTGCTCTGTAAAACGAGAACGCTCTGGGTGATCCCAGAGAAAGAGCGCGAGAAAGTGTCGGAAAGAAAGAAAAAAAGAAAGCAGACGCTCACTTTGTTGCGAGCGTCTGGTTCTCTTTTGCTGCGTGCTGGTGCCAGAGCTCTGCTCGGCACTGCCACGTTTCAGTTCTTCAGTTTTCCACACGTTTTTTTTTCAACGGTGTCTCGTGCTTCAACAGGCTCTGAGAAAGTCTCACTTGCACTGCAACTGCACACGGCGGCACCCACACGTAAGGCATTCACGGAGCGCTCACACACTTACCTTGCACAACACGGGGCCGCTTTGCACCATCCAATCTCCACATTTGTACTCAGCTTCTCCACACTAAAAAATCACATTCTGTGTTACCACTGCCTTTGCCACGCTAGTACGCCAAAGGGGCGACTTTTCTTTAGCTAATTGCTCGCTACGGTGGCTGCATCATCCTCTCGAAGTTTAGACAGTGACATGGCCAGCGCTGTCGATAAAAGCTTTCATTTTCTGCGATGCCATAATCGCCAATGCAAAGTGAAACTAGCAGAACCAGGGGAACTGAGCACAACAGGCAGGTGGCAGCTTTTAGAAATAGCAATTGGGAAGGCAAATGCAGACAAGAAATGAATGCACATACCCCTAGGGAGTTTCAACGAGACTGGTGCTTGGGATCGTGACAGCCGGAAAATCGTATCAACCCAGAATGTATGAGCAAAGCTCTACTTTTAGCCTTACTTGAAACCATGGATGGTTTCTCTGTGTGTTGTAACACTAGCCCCTCAGCTTCTTCCCCGGGGGGATCGGTGGCAGAGTGTGTTAGTGCACTGCAACTCGGAGAATAGAAGCTAGCCCTGCAGAACCCAGAAATCCTGGGCTCAGTCTCCACCCCCCCCCCCCGTTCCGGTTCCATCTGGACGAGCACCTTGCCGGCGTGCGGTCGTGTATCGCTACTGCGTGATACACGTTTACGCTCTCTAACTATAAAAACAACACCATTACTTTTTCTCCCCAGAGTGTGAGACGTGGCGTTGGCATTGCAGCTGACAGTGGAGGAGTATGTGGCGGCTATGCAAGTGCTGGTGCACGACGTGCGCTTCACGCTGTACAACGTGTGCTACAAGCGCCTGCTGCTTGTCTGGGTGCTGCTGGGCTTCTTCATCCTCCTCTGCCTCCTCTTCTCCGGGGTGCGGGGGCTGGCCCTCTTTGGTGGGGGTGTTGTCTGGCTCGTGGTCAACGCCATGGGCATCTTCGTCTGCATGTGGCTCAAGTTTAAGGTGGGCCATCTTGAGGATTTCGCATTCTACTTTGCCGTTCCTCCGAGAACGTTTCCAGTCTTGAGAGTATGCAGTCTTTGGGAGAATTAGTTGGTGGAGAAGTACACGTCGAAAGTGGACGTCAGGACAAAACGACTTACCATTGTCATGTGTTTGTGTGTGCCATTTCAGCTAATACAATTTTCAGCCTCATTCTAGATCTCTCTACCGTAAAATAGCGAGCAAGCACCAACATAAAATTTGGAGATAATATTTAAAAACTGGGAGATGGGGGCTTGTTAGGTCAAAGTGCAAAAGTGCAGAAGGAGCACATGATAAGGCAAACTTCACGGCTGTGCACTGGTGCACGTGCACCAAGCTTCACCGTCTTGCACCGGCACACGTGCGTCAGGCTTTGCCACTTTGCACTGGCGTGCTCGGAAAATCGGCCAGTGTGAAGAGGCATCTTGTTTAGCTAAACAGGGTCTGAAGTCTGGGGTGGTTGCTTGACATGTCCTTTGCTTATTTTTCCAGTCACTCTAAAGTAGCAGATGGATGCTTATTGTGACATGGGGGCATGTCCAGTACTTTATGGTAGTTCTGTGTGGCTGTTTGATGGCAACCTGAAACTTTCCTGTCCATTTGCATAACATGAAAGTAAATTATGTAGAAGTTGGTCATAATGTTTTGCTAGGCAGTATTGGGACTCAGTTTTCACCCGAGTCGCAATGCTGCCTAGCTTTAAATGTAGGGCTGGGCTCTGCAGTGAAAAAGGTTGGTGGCATTTTATTGATGACTCGCAAATCCCTATCCTTGCCTCTGCACAGCTGCTGCACATGCTCGAGCGGTGCATCGCCAGCATCAACAGTTTGTTCTTCCGTCACAAGATCCTCCTCGGCCTCGACGACCGTGGCAAGATATCGTGCCACAAAGTTCATGTATCCTTACTTGTTTCCTGCAATGTTTTTGTGATCATATGCACATGCAGGAAGGACACTAAACTGTCATTTTGGATGAGGATTAAGAATCTGGAGTTTATTTGCTGCATGATCAGTTGTGGTGCATGCAACAGCAATTGTAACAGCTCATGGAAGAATATTAGAGGGCGGGGGACAGTACTATACCCTGCAGGACGCTTCTGTCAGAAGTGCTTGGGGATACGGGTCAAAAGTGGAAAAAGTGGCTTTCCCCCCTTTTCTTACATTGAGATGTTTGTCCCGTCCCCTTTGTTTTGTGTTTTCTTACACTTTTTAATGCGAATAGCATTCTTTGGATACTTCACGCACTTTTCGTCTATGTATCTATCTATCTATCTATCTATCTATCTATCTGGCTATCTAACCTCTTACGCCGCGGGTCGATAAATAAATAAAAAAGACCGGCGCCGGCTGGGATTCGAACCGTTGACCCTTTGATCAGCAGGCAGACGCGCTAACCACAGAGCTATGAAGGCAGTCATTCAACGCACTCTAAAGGGTTGTTTATATCTTTACCATAGGACGCGCTTTGCAGCGCTGTCACAGCTACCGGTGCGCGCGCGTTCCATGCACGAGTGAGCACGGCCGCTAGCTCACCCTCTCCCGCGCTCGGGAGAGGGTGATGTAGCGGCCGCGCTCAGCCTCACGAGAGCGGAATGAGCCCTCGTGCATGGAACGCGCGCGCACCGGTAGCTGTGACAGCGCTGTAAAGCGCGTCCTATGGTAAAGATATAAACAACCGTTTAGAGTACCGTTGGTTGAGACTAGCTGAGACGCCAGAAAGTCTGGTCGGTACCATTTTGAGTGTTTGTGCGTATGGCGCGTGCTTTGCTCGCCTTCCTAAGTGACACAAACGCACGTGCTGGGCTGCGGAGATCGTGCGCACGGCTGTGAAAGTGTCAACAAATTTAGAATCGCCTCAAGAGTGGGCTGGCGTATCTAGAGTGTGCCGGCCACCTGACGAACGCGCATAACTCCGCACCGTTTGATGCTATTCGCATTAACGTAGATAATCATTCCCAAAGGATGGGTTCTGCTGATTTTTCTTTCAAGTTTCCATCCCAGTCTCAGGATTTTAACATCATGATTGTTTACTAGAAATAAAATATGTCTGGGGGTATACCCCTTTATCACAATGCCCTTGGTGCAGATGACTGAAATCCTTTGCTGAAGTATCCATGGGCATAATTGTTCAATGTTTTTAGTATAATTAATTTTAATGGTCTCACTTATAACTGTTATGAAAATTTGTGCAAGGCTTGTGCGGTAAACCTAACTGGTAGTACAACAGGGATATTTTATGTAACAGTAGAGTTTGTTACCGCCTACAAATAAGTCTGCTTATTTGAAGGTCAATTGCTTTCAAGACTGTCGGATGTTGCTTTGACTTTGCAATGTTTCTCTTTGACTCCAAATCAGTTGATATTTGTCTACTTCGACGTGAGCCCATGCATTGTGAGTATGAAATGTTTTTCTGTCTATCTTCTAGTGCAGTATGTGTACTAAAGACCAATTGTTTCACTAAAAAAAATATGAAACTTGCTGTCTGCAGAGGCTCAAAACATTTTGTGCTGCTTACCCTATGTGGTTGCAAGGTAAGGTAGCATGTTGATTTGACCTCCGTTCACAGAGGTACCTGTACGAGATGCTGGAAAACCAGGATCGTCAAGATGCACTCGACGCCAGAGCAGCGGGTGATGCCCCAAGTCCGGTACGCCGACGACGCATACAAACTCATTCGTTTGCAGTCAGGCTTTTGACTCGTGGAATAGCGTTTATGAATGGTGACCGAAACAGAATAGCCTTACATTGCTAATAGCAAAATGCCTCAAAAATGGTTTGTTTGTATTATAATTGCTGAAGGGTAAAGAAAAATCACTACCCAATTTTACTGTTGGCATTTACATGCCCCTTAAACATAATTTTGTACCGTAATATCCTGAACGAACACCCACCTTTTCACGGGAGTTAATTGGAAACCAAAAAGGCGGGTGTGCGAACCTTCGAGATTCGCCCACCTGCCTCTTTGAAAGAATGTTTTACTATCATGAAGTCCATTGCTTGCATACATGCGACGAACACCGCCGATCAGCATACAACACGAACGCTTGTTTTGCGAAAGCATGTTTCCAAAACCGCTATGTTCCCTTCATTAGGCTCCCTAGCCTTTTGCTGATCTGTAAATTAAAAGATAAAAGGAGTAAAATAAAGTCAACAAGAAAATATAAAAACCAACCAGGTGCAACCAGCGAGCAAGCGAGCGTGCTAAAGAACCGACGAAGGGTGATACTGGGGAAGCGGGAAAGCCGGCGAATCGCGTTGGCAAATACTTTGGCGTTGGGCCGAGTCGGGCATTTTGTTAATCACAAGGAGCAGGCTCTTCTGCAACTTTCTTGTGTGGTGCATACATGCACGCATCTGGAGACTTCTATAAAGAACGGTTTGCCCAGGTGTCCCCAGTTCTTCGGAATCGCTATTTTTGGAGGGTGGGCGATTTATCAGGATTTTCTTTGACAGATATTTCGACATAACAGGTGGGTGGGCCAAAGTTCGAGGGGGTGTACGTTCAGGATAGTATTACGGTAGTGTCATTAGAAACTGATGCACAAGACCTGGTCATACAATACCAAGTCATGACTTGTAAGTTACACTTCTGTAGTTGCTGTAGATATTTAAACTAAATTAGGATATCATAAATCTGTGTTACCACTCAGTAACTGCTGTGCATGCCATAGTCCAAAGCACTTTTCTTTTTGATCATTAGCTAAAAGCTTTTTTTATGAACATGTCTTCATGTAGCATTAGGAGTTGAGTGCTAAGCTCAGGAAAGCACCTTGGATGTGCACAGGCCCTCGTGCCTTATGTGCAGCATTGTAGAAGGCACAAGCTCTAAGCTTAGGGTGCATGAAATATGTGCCTAGTTTTCTGCAGTCATAAGGTGAATATTTTTTTATGAAATATAGAGTGCACAAGAACCAGTGATAGTCACCAAGATCGCAACTGAAACGTCTGCTGAGAACATAACCTAACATTCCTACTCCCTCTCTCAGGCTCTCAGTGTTGTCAAAGTGCACATTCTCTCCTGCAATGTGCACATAGAGGAAGGGAATATCACCCACAATGTGCTTCTTCGGTTCTCTCCCGCTGTCTGCATGATGCCTCCAGTATAGCGGGCTAGAAAAAGGAGGTTTGATGATTGCGCAGGCGGAGGCGGTACCGCAATTCATTACAGGGAGCGAAATGTCATCTGTAAGTCAACAGCAGCACCACCCTGCATTTATGCTGAACGGGTGAGTGGCTCGTGACAGTTGTAGGGCTGCTGTCAACTAGCAGAGGACACTGCGCTCTGTAAGTAGAATCACTGGACCACTTTCGCTCATTGGGAAAAGCAAGTGATCGTGACACCTCCTTCTTTGAGCCCACCATACCTCCTGTACAACCAATTGACCTTCTGTTTAAATGAACGGTTGAAAGTGCTTTAATGTCCCTTTAACACACTTTTCGTAGCCATACATGGAGCCCTGGTGACCGTGTTTTCTCATAGACCGCTCGTTTCCAGGCAAGGAACGGAGCAGCCCTGTACCCAGTGGACAGAGCGCGGATGGACATTGACACATCAGACATCATAATCACCGGCGGCAGCTCTACAACTCGCATCTCGCAGCGAGAGGCAAGTGACCCGTCTGGATTTATTTTGTGTGTCCAGTATCGTTGCATCATTAACTCGAAAGTTAATGTTTGCAGCATAGCAGGATGCATATCTTTGACTACTGGAGCGCGTACCATATTTCGTGCTTATTACCTGCCCCTGCATATAAACAGCACCCCCAACTTACTGCTCAAAAAAAAAAATTTTTGCACATTATTTGCATTGTTTAAAGCAATGTCCAGACTTCACTAAAAACTGTACCTTTATTTTGAGTATTATTCCCTCATCGCTGCAGTCACTGAGGCTCTCATCTGAAGCGCCGTCGTTGTTGCAGATAGCGTCATCCATGCTGTCAAAGCGATCGCTGATGCAGCACTTTTGAAAGTGCCGTATCTCTGTCAATACGGCGTTATGCGACCTCTTCGTTTTATTGCGAACTTCGCGAGCACTTTTTAAGCTCAGGGTATGCACCAGTCTTCGAATCACGGAATGGTCCACGGTGACGGCTTGCAGTTTGAAGGCTTTCCTTCCTCCATCCTCGCACGCAGGACTCCTCAATGTCATAGTTCTGGCCTGCCGTTTGGTTTCCGATGACTGCCGCCGAGCGCAGCTCGTGATGAACGGACACGGGTTGAACGAGGCGGCGAGATTGATGTGATCTGACGGGATATGACAATGGTCGGCGCATATCGGCACTCGATGGCTCGGCTCAGCCGCCCAGCCAGCAAACAATGCAAGAATGGCTATACCCTGGGCCAGCTTTCTTTGGCAATGGATCCAAGGCTACAGAGCCAAAGTATGCCATTTCACTGCGCAGCTGAACATAGTTCAACCAAAATAATTTGCTGGGTGCAACTTGTGAGCCATTTAAAAAATATAAAATTGTTCTTTTTAGATTTGATTTCACAGTGTTACTATAATATTAGTCAGGATGTGCCAAGCTTATAGTATTTCTTTTTTTAGCTCTTCGGGGTTTTCTTGGTTTAAGTTGGCTGCAGCTTTTCTAGTTCCCTGCAAAACAAACATGGCGTTTTCCTTGTGTGCATCGACGGGCATCGTCAGTATGGAGTATCAATGATAGCTTCTGCGAGCTCACCCTTTTGTTCGTCCCGTATTGATTTTCACAAAGTTTGGCAACCAAAAGTTGTCAAAACAAACCAAGCAAGTGAGACAGGAAGAACCAAGCTCTCCGGCGTAAGTGAGCAGGTGTGAGGATTGAGTCCAGGATCCTTGGGTTCTGCAGTGCGAGCTTTTGCTATACGTGTTCTGAGCTGTGGTGCACCATCTGGACGAACTCCTACCCCTTAGGGCCAGTAGTAACTGAATGAGATCCAAATGAAATTTGACTTCGTGCTGTAGCGTGTGCATGCTCCTATTTCAGTGTATCGCGCCCACACTATGATTTTTCAGCACCAGAAGAGCTTATGTATAAACACCCTAAAAACTGCAGCGCCGATGAAATTCACGGCACTTCTTAAATGGCCGCCGCATATCTGCGTCGGTCACAAGACAAATAAGATTTGACAAGGTCGACCACGGTGTAATTTACTTGTAACTCAGTCAGAAGCATCAGTCGAAGTGTTGGCTTGTGTTTAGAAATGGGCAAAACGTAAGGAAAGAGACGCGGATATTCCTGCAGGCTCGATGATCGCGGTTAAACATCCCCAACGAAGAGAAGAACTGTAGCAAATGCGTGTCTGTCGCATCAAAACCCAAACTGAAACGGAAACCAAAAAAGTCTGGAACTACTTTGCGCAATAACACAGAGCCATTAGTTCCCCCCCCCCCCCCCCAAGCTTTCTCTTCATTGTCACAAAAGTGGAGCCCGAGTGTAGCCGGAGGAAGGTGGAGTAAGGAGGAGAAGAAAGTCCCGAAGAGAGACCGGAGAAGCGGTACTTTGGAAAATGTGTCCCTACGACTTCGCGTGCACTGCCATCACACCGCACTTCCCCGCAAAATTTGCGTATAACCCAGATCCCTACTTTACCTTTGAATTTAGTGAAATTTTGATGCGGGTAATATGCTAGGGGATGTGCTATACTGGTTGTTTGATTTAATTACAGATTTTTTAAGAAAGAGCCGTGAAAGGTACATTGATGCGGTCTGCAGCTGAGTTGTATGGCCAGGGGGACATAATATAGGGAGCTATTTATCATGACAAATTAGATACTGTACTAAAATTTGTTCATTAACTTATTAATTAGTAAAAATAGCATAGGGTCCTAATTAGAGACATGCTGAACATCATCCAAAACCACTAAATCAGTCAATTTGAGAAGGATGTGAAGCATGTGGTAAGCTTAGGCACACAAATGTTCAGAAAGTTTCCAATTGAAACCACATGCTTATTTTCACTAATTAGAAAGCTCATTATCACATTTTAGTTAATTTTTGACTTATCGTGACGATTAGCCCCCTAAATTATGTCCCCCTGGCCACATAACTCAGCTGAACAGACCCTATAAGTTTACCTTTGCGTCTTTTTAAAAAATAATCTGTTCTAATTAAAAGCAAACACCCTGTATAGTATAGTTGTTTGAGCAAGCATAATTTATTTAGCTCCTGGGGGCTTATAAAAATAGCTTCTCCCTCCCCCCACCCACCCACCCACCCCCGGTGGCTACAGCATTTCCTATGCCATAAACGATCCAGAAATAACGGCACTTGCCCATAAAGAGCTCAAACTTTCATTGAATGTTCGTTTAGATGGTGGATTTTACATGATAAAAGTTCAGGGCATAGTTCTCTCGTAAAAACAAAACCAGCATACTTTCCAAAGTCAACAACGGCCGTATTCGCAGACGACCGAGTTAAGCCCCAAACAAATGAACAATGAAAACAACCGCCACTTGGCGGTTCCCATAGCAACCGCTGCGGACGCTGCGATGTGGCGGCATGGGACAGGCTCACGTCACAGCATCCGTGGCAGTTGCTATGGTAACTGTCGCACATCGTCAGTTTCTTCGCTGATGTATTTGGGGCTTTGGCGATGAATTTTACTCGTGGCGCCATATTACGATAGGTACGACAAGCAGACGGCACACTCTGTTGCCTGCTAGCTGTGCCTATCGGGAGATGGCGCCACAAGTTGACATTTAAGGCCCGTTCACACTCTTGCAACCGAGTACGACCGGGAGAGACCAGACCGGTTTTTAAGCCTCTTGCGATCTCTTAGGACCAGCTCCGCTGTAGCGCATCCGGTCTTAAGAGATCGCAAGAGGCTTAAAACCGGTCTGGTCTCTCTCAGTCGTACTCGGTCGCAAGAGTGTGAACGGGCCTTAATCGCTAACTCAGTAAATCTCTGAGCACCTCTGCCGTTGACCTTGGCAAGTTTGTTGGTCTCATTTTTTCACAGGGAGAGAACTATGCCTTGATATTTTACATGGAAAAATCTACCACCTAAACAGATACTCGGTGAAAGTTTAAGCTTTCTGTGGCCAGCCTATACATCAGAATTAACTTTAGGAAGTTAAAGCAAGGTGAAACATTAATGTGAAAGTTTGCTTACTTGAGGCTTCATAATTAATCAGGCACAGGACGGTACAGATAGGTTTTATCTACCAACCACTTTGTCAACTGACTAACATGACCTTTTCAAAACAAGAAAGCTGAATTCTTGTGAAATGCTGGTCATTTTGTTAAGATGGTTTCAGAATTATGCAAAATCATGAGCTAGAGTGTGAAATCTGCACAATGGCCTTTAGGGCCCTTGTTTGCTAAGATCTTGACCGTCATTCGTTCTTTTCTTTTTAGTTTGCGATTATAAAAAAGTATTGACCTCAAGGAAACCTTGTAATGAGGATTGCAATGTCCCTTGCTTTCCTTTATTTTTAGACACTAGTCTGACTCGGTTGCATAGGAAACATACTCTGGAATAATGCGTAATGCTTATTTTAAGTCTTTGTCCAGATGATTCACAGCTTCGTGGTCGTCCGATATTTAGTAGTTAGCTTCAGGTGCGGAAGGAACATCCTGGACTGAATCAGACTTCTGGCGCTTTCTGTTCTCTGTTCCTCCCCTGCAGAAGTATGCGGAGAAGCTCCTGCTACGCTACAGCCAGCGCTGGGTGAAGGAGTTTGTGCGCAAGCGGCTAGACCTGAACATGCCCGTGCACCCCGACGGATTCGAGGACGGGCCCTGCCCCCCGGCGCCTCCGCGTCACTGCGCCATGGCGCGCTGTCCGTGCCAATTCATCGAGGAACACCTACGCTTTAAGCCCCTCACAAAGTGCAGCCTCTCGGAACTCTGCTTTTGACCCTCCCCGCCACGTCGCATCTTGTCGGGTCATTGAAGAACTGTGACTGGTGGCGGCCTACGCTCTCCGCCCAGGTGTTTGCGGAAAGCTCTGACTTTGTGTCTCTGATTTTTGTGGCGAGTTTCGTCTCCGATGTCACGGCATGTCCTTTGTCCATCGAGCATCGGCGTACGACTGTACCTTGTCGGATCGAAGGTAACGTCTGAGCTCCTCTTAAAGTTGTCCTAAAGAGGATCTAACTCTTTTAGGGAGAGTACGGTAGAGTGCAGCTTGACTTGTTGGCTTGTTTTTAAGCTTTGCTTCAGTTTCCTTCAGGCTCTTGTTTCGAGCGTGTGTTTAGAAAATTTCAACTAAAGCTAAGGGGCG
This sequence comes from Ixodes ricinus, assembly GCA_037355805.1. Taxonomy (NCBI): domain Eukaryota; kingdom Metazoa; phylum Arthropoda; class Arachnida; order Ixodida; family Ixodidae; genus Ixodes; species Ixodes ricinus. Next base: position 121,334 of record JAZHYW010023207.1, on the reverse strand, counting down.
TTACTGTTGATCATGCCAATACAATCAGCCGTCTTCATTCCCTAGAGGTGTCGCTTGGTGTGGAAACTAACGAGCAATTCGATTTTCGGTGACACTAGCTGAAGTGAAGTGCACGGCAGCATGTAGTAATATGTGGAGGATTTGGAAAAGAAGAGTGATTTTTGTTCTTGGAAGTGACGGAGTTCTGTGGAGCAGCTGACAGGGGAGCTGTTCCAGCTCCCGTTTGCCGCAAGCAAGTGAGCAGCATGTAACTGAGTGGATGCGATGCAGACACCGAGCAATACACCTGTAGCAATCTCAGCCTTTAGATAGTCAGTGGAAAGTTATCAGCAACCGGAATCTTACACACTACTATATGATCTGTTCCAGCTAAGGGGCTTCCATGACCGAACAAACAAAAGTATTAACAGAGACTTCGAAAGGAAGCAAGGAAAACTAATTTTACTTTTATGGTGTTGTCAAACATAGAAATGGGTTATGGGTGTTTTTTTTTTTTCTTCTTTTTCAGGGGATAAAGATACATTCACAGGTGTTCACGAATAGGCTAGTTCTTGTACTGCACTGTTGGGCTTGCATTGTGGCTAGCTGGACTGCCAAGTTTGCCATCTTTTGTTGGACAGGACGTTGCCAAATGGGTACACATATGAAATTAATCTAATTGGAATGATATTGTCCCTTTGCAAGTACATGCTCTATCTCATTTATGATTTGCCTCTTTTTGAAGTGTTCTGCAAATTTAATTTTTATTCTGTGCAGCTGACTTTTGGTTGTGCATCCTCATGTCATGCTTTTTTACCCTGATGTTTTTCTTTGCTTCATCACTATTGACTGGAAAGGCAATATTTTCGTTGCAAGAGACTGATGTATGGAAAACATCCGTGAAGGACCTCTGGAACGAACTTTTGCCCAGTCTTTATCACTTTGCCAAGTATAATTTGGTTTTATGGTTTTACATTTTGATTGCAGTCACAATAGCACTTCTTTCTTTCAGATGCCCTATGAGCACGCTAGTTCTTGTTTGCAAGATTTCCTTTGTTGAAAGGCTTCTCCTGCAGTTCTTTATGTACATGTTATTTCAACCACAATGCAAGCCAGTGTTAACATGGATGCAAATGTTCTGAGCTAAAGTACTGTTTTATGCAGAGTGAGTTTTACACTGTACAAGTTTTGAAACAGATGACTTTAGGATGATATGCAATGGGCATTGAATCCCCAGTAAGATATCAAGATTCTACCAGCATACTGGAAAGCTCTTTTACTTTTCATCACTTTTTTTTCTTTGAATTGTGCACAGCACAGTATACATAATTGTGGATGTTCAATTTCGCGATTTTCATACACTAAGTTTATGGTCCTTGCTCGTGGCAGTTGTCTATGTGTGCTCTTGAATGTAGGAAACTTGGCAATTTACAATAGCTTCACTGGGAGGTTTCTAGAGCAAACTCAATAGAGCTTCCCTTTGCATAGACAATAAGACAAGTCTTATTTGATGGCTAAGGTTGTAATCTTTCTGTTATAGCATTACATTTTTTTTTAATTTTTATTTTGCTAGTATCTTTGTATACCAACTGGTTGTGAGATGTCCCCCAAAATGTGTTGATTTATCTGTCCTAATAGTCTGTATATAAAAGCATATTTTAGTATGACAGCTTTGGATATAAAACGTGGTGGATGGGGTGCGTTTTTACTGTGATCTAATATTTATAGAGTGTTGCATTTAGAGTGATATTTTATGAAGCGGTTAATCAAGAAAAACTAACATTGTTGTGTGCATGTTTTCTTTGCTAGGTTAAGGTGCAGTGAGCAATTCACAGTAATGTACATCCTTTATTTGTTATTATGCTAGTGCTTATGCTTCATTCACATTTCACAGCAAAAAGAAATGCTGCTTTGAGAATTTGTGCCTGTTGCATTTCATATCAATGGCCTTCTGTGTTACGTGCTTGTGTCTTATTGCATGACATATATGCATCAAATTGAATTTTTTTATGCATTTAGTTTTCTGGCTTTACATTTCTCGTTTACAAAATAAAAGAATCGACTATTTTTTTTTTTTTAGCTTGTGGAAAATACATTATGGCACACATTATTTAATCTGTTACTGCGATCTATAGCTCGTAATAAAGTAGAAATAGTGCGAACGCGATCAATTAATTTTGTGAACCAACTTTTCATTGCTATGTTCAACATAAATGTTCTCACAGTTCAACATTTTTTTATGATATTGTGTAGAACAAAGTTTCGCGGTAATTTTTGCCGCGTTCTGTTTCTGTTTGCGCACTCTTATTTCTGAATGGTGCAAGTTGCAACCAGCAAGTTGCATCGGTCTCATGCTGTATATCTTTGGTTGTATCTTTACCTAACATTGGCACCATGTCATGTGCAATAAGCATGGTGTTATATGGCAATAACTCTGGATCTCTTGTCTCAATAAACACTTGTTGCAATCGTCTCCAGGTTGCTTTTCCGAAAATCGAAACTAATTTTTGAAGTTATTTCATCGTTCATCGTAACTAAATAAAAAAAAATAAAAAGTTAGGAAGGGCGTATGTCAGAAATCTTGGTTTATCATAACTTTTGATTAATAGGCCTATAAAAACAGTCGTGCAAGATAAATACGTCACAGATGACCCTCACGCAGTTGAAACTTGTTGAAAACCGCTATTTTCGTTAGTTTCGGCCATTTCTGCTTATGCGCCATGCTAGAACCGGCAACGCTGTGTGCGCGTTACGTCATCTCATAATGGCGCGGAACGGTAGGGCTGTTTTTGTTTACTCTGACGTCCGTGTTTGGGCGCGTTATTCACCTAAACTTTTCCGCCAAGAGTTGGTATTTAACGCGCCGAAATAGGAACTTGATTGTGGCAAGTAACAGCTTTATTTCTGAAGCAGCGCGAGGTCCACCTCGACCCGAAGTCTACGTCAGATGAGGTGAGAAAGTCGCCGCAAAAAAATATGTCCCGGGGGAGCTGTCAAATCTCCAATCGGATTTTCTCCTTTCTTATTCTCGTTGAATTTAAATTTTACTTTTTATTTTACACTGTTTAGCATGCACGTTTATATGAAGCTGGGGAACGTTTGAACTGTGAAACTTGTACACGAGGATGCGCGTCGAGCAACTGAGGAGCTTTTATTGTTGCTGCTAACAGCAGCATGTCTGTGGTTCCACAGCCGCGAAATTGTTCTGGGATAGAATTGAAGCAAATATTCTCGTCACCATAGAAACTGGTGTCAATCAGTCGTTACACATATTCGCACGACCATATGCTACCGCGTGCTTTCAGGGAAATCTCCAGAAAAGGTCCGAACGACAGGCATCGTTTTTTTACTGAAAGCCAGCGCCAAGCGCAGGTGCTCTCCGCAGAGAAGCGCTGGTTCGCTGCACGATCACTCGTATGCGTTGTGGGGTCGTCTCCAAGCTACGAATCTTTTCAGAAAGGTTGCCAGTTCACACTTAAAACTTTCAAATTAGTGGGAGATGAAGGAAAACTAAAACAGAACACATCAGGGGCGGATGCAGGAATTTCCTGAGGGGGGGGGGGGAGGTCAGGTGTTGGTCAGCGCACCGTATGTTTAGGAACCCCTCCTCTCTCCCTCGTTTCCTGCCATAAATTTTACACATGCAGGAATCAAGAGGGGGGTCAAAACATCCGGACCCCCCCTAAATCCGCCCCTGGAACACATACACTAAAGGATGGAACGTCGGCTGTTCCCATGTCTCGCTCTCGTCGTTTATCATACTATCGACAAAACTCTTAACTACTTTTCTGTTGTTTTTGTTTAAAGACAGTGCCCGCTATGGACGCCGAAGAGGATCCAGCAATGGCCCCTACACCGGCCGGTTTCGGCAAAGCATCCACACAGTGCAAGCTCCTGGAGACAATCTTCGAAGATCCAAAACACGGGGCCGATGGAAGAGAACGCCTCACATCGGTAAGAAAGTACAAGCGCTTCATTGACTTCACCATCGGTCCGACTGCATCAAAGAAATGGAAGCGAAGCCAGAAAGCGCGCAAGCTGGCAGTTTGCCGACAGTCGCTTTCCAGCATCAAGGCCATCCGGAAGTGTTTGAGTGCCCTCAAGATGCTTTTACGAGACTGACGCAACGGAAAACGCGCGTGAGAGGTCCTGCATCTGTGTACCAAAACGGGGCCGACCATGCTTTAGTCGCCTTCGACAAAAGGCCAGCCTGCTACGACAACATGGGCGGTGGTGCCTGTGCAGCCGCCGACTCCGTGCATTCTTCGAGCCAAAGTGAGTTATGCTCGCAGGCAGGATGCAACAACGGCTCTTTTGAACCGAACTCGAGCTCTGGCTTGCCGGATACGCTGATCGTTTCGAGCGGAGACCTCTTTGTTGAAGAAGCAGCGACGGTGGAGTTGCCCCTCGGATGTACGAGCAACAATGGTGCCAGCATTGACGTGGAAGTCAGGTCTAGCATCGAGGACCTGCTTACGGCCGTCGTCGTCTCCAGCCACGGTTGTTCTCTGGATTACCCAAGTGTGCGTGCAGGCGACGTAAAACACTCCGGGCCGTGCAACGGCAATGCTGGGGACGCGAACCCGGACGAATTACTCGAGGTACAGCCAACGGTGGAACCGAGGAGGGCACAGAGTAGAATGCGTTTGTCCGCAAGAAGGGGGCGAGGAAGCAGGCGTCTGTCTGGGCTCCGAGGCATCCGGTGGACAGGAGTGTCGAGGGGACCGTGAGCGAGCTTATTGCCATCATCGAGGCAACGGACAACCTGTGCGAGGGTGTTGTAGAAGACTGTAGCCTTTCCAGCTGCAATGTAGATAGAGAAATTGTCAATCAGCTGTTGCATTCCTTCGTGGAAAGGGTTCCCGAGAATGTGCCCTAGCTTCGCTCCTGTTCTGGGAATGCTCCATCACTCTTTCTTAAAAAGATTTTTTAGACTGCCTTTTTTTTTTAAGTTACCTTTATTACAGAGCGAAAAGAAGTCCTAGAGGGGTTGGGGATTTGAGGATCAGCCGCACCAAATGTCGAGTCAAGCTTGCTGCACGACAATGTGCATGGCATTTCTTACGTATTGTAAGACGGCAGATGATGTTGCACAAGCTAAGTTGTTCGGCGTACTTGGACGTAGTTATCGTTTTACAGGAAAGGCATTCTGCATGTGGTCTAGTCTAATGAAGTTTTTTTTTTTTTTGTGATATACTTTTGCTATTGAGAAAGAGATAGAAGAGTTGTGCCTCTAATCATATCCTTTCAGATGCAAAGAACAAACACAAGTTACTTGTTTGCTTTTGATTGGGTCAATGAAAGATTATACAATATCGAGACTGTGAGGCGTAAGAAATTCAGTTTGCGAGCAAGCCCTCGCACGACCAAAGCACTGCACTCCAGCAATGCATGGTCCACAGTCTTAGTAAGTGTTCCAATTTTTTCAAATAGGACGTAGACAAAGTTTAAATTTGTCAGTGTAAACATTCAGCTGTCCTTAAGAACAGTCTCGTTACGTTTATTTGTAATGCAGATTTACTTCGAACTTACCCGTGTTTAATGGAAATGCAGATTTACTTCGAACTTACCTGTGTTTAATGGAAATGCAGATTTACTTTAAACTTACCCATGTTTAATGGAAATGCAGATTTACTTCGAACCTATCGGTGTTCCTCTGTCATATTGGTTTCCATGAATAAAAGCTCTCGCCTAATTTACAGCAGTGAAAGTTTAACGGATAATCCTCTGAAAACAGTCATGTTGGCTGCTGAAGTGGATTTGTAAAAAACAATTGTTCTCGTGTAACCTCACTCACTTTATTTTTCTAATATTAGTTTTTTATTTTCCGTGAAATTTGGGGTTGACAGTTCAAGTTTACTTCTACAGTAATTACACTTTACATTTTAATGCAGTGCAAAAATGAACTTGCAGCATAAACTTTAATGTCAAAAAACCCGTAAATTTAGGAAGGAAAAACATTTTTTTGGCATGCTTAGTTTATCAAGCAACTCTATAAAGTGTAATGTAACATTCCATTAGAAAACAGATATCCTTAAGGAAGCTCTATTCATGTGAAAGTGCGACACACTAAAACTGATGAATTTTTCTCAACATGATGTTCTCAGATCAGGTCACCTTTGAAGGCTTTGAAGTGCTTTTTTTTTAGAGTGCAGCTCTTGGGCGCTTTTTTTCGGCTTGAGCGGCGTCGCTGTCGTCGTAACTGTGCGTTGCATTATGGGACGTTTCCCATAATGACGTCACGAAGGTCACTCATGAAGGTCACGACCTTCACGAGTGACGTCACAAGGGAGGAGCAGGGGCATACACCCCTCTCCGTACCCTCCCTCCTCCTCAAGAGCTGCGCTCTAATTCGGCATTACAGGGAATTGTAAATGTCTCATTTTTCTGACAGCCGTAAACTTGGTTTTGTTGGATTAGTATTGGACACAATCTATACAGTAAAGATCTTTTACTCTATCTTTTTACCGGAGTGTAGTTCACATGTTCAAAGAAATTTGGAGGTTTACATACCGTTGTGCAGTTCCATACTTCAGCTCCTTTAGAATAAAATGAACATTGCCAGCTAAAAAGAGTCTAGCATGGCGGCCAAGTGTTTTGTTGTTGCTAAAGGAAAGATGCTCTGGTTTCATAGGAAGTGCTTCATATATATTTGTTTTTGGTAGCTCTTGAGCTGGTACAGCTGCCTATACCTTGTTCCACCATAAGTGTGATCCATGCAGAAGCCACAAGGGAGCTCGATTCTTTGAACACGCCTCCCATACACACAGACACTCGTGTTGCACAAGTGTTTTCCGAGGCGGCATGCTTGCACTTGTGGTTTTAGCCTTGCTTGGAGTTACAATGAAACTGAGTGAAAAACTACTGATAGGTCTTACATTTGCTCCTGAAGGTATGCTCACACTAAAACTGGATTAAAATCTGATAGTAATAAATGTAGCAATACCCAAAGGAATTTCACGAGGGGTTTGAATGTAACTAGGCTGGTTCGCACGTTTGTGTTCAAGTGTGATGGAGTGCACTGCACCACTTACGACGAGTAAGCACTGGCGCCATCCCTCAGGTAGCTCTGGAACATTTCTGATGTGCATATATATTTTATGCGTCATTCTTTCACCGTGTGCTAGAAATAATTCTGACAATGTTACGAGCAACCGTTTCTCGTAGACGGTGCATATATTTGGTCCTTGCAAGTACTGCAAAACCTTCAGCCTACCATCAAATACCGGGCAGGCGCCCACTCAAAACTTAGAAATAATCACGAGAGAATGGGGGATGGCCGCTTGTCCGGTCATCAATTTTACATATAAATGGACTGTGCGTGGTTCCTCAGATCTTACAAATTTGGGAATGGGCGCTTAACGTGGAATGGGCGGATGCGCAGTATTTTACGGTAGTTATAAACAGACGGGGAAGTGTTTCAGGGCTGCATACCGTAAAACGGTGCGAAAAGAGAACGGACAAAGGATAGGCACTGACAGGATCAAGCGCCGACTAGCAACAGTATGTTTATTAGAAAAACGCATAGCTTCTTCGATGTGATCGATACTTCCCATCCTCCACGAGAATACAAAACGCTCCTCAACCCCAAACGTCTCGGTCCTAGATCTCAAAAGGCTGCCTCACTGTTTGGCAAGGTTATAGACGGTTAGCTGACACATGATACTCCTTTCTTTTATATTTTATATGCGTTAACTCTCTCCCTTGATAGTTGGCTATTATGTTTGAACAAAATGGTAGTATCACCAAATTTAGGTTCACACGTGCAGCCCCTGCAGTGCAATGCAAGGTGTGAGTATACACTTCCTTTTAGCGAATTTTGGTGTTCTCGCATCGCCTGGTCTGTTTGATGTAAACGCAACCACACTTCAAGGGGATCTTGTACCCTATAACTAAGTCAATAGCACACGGCACACATTTTCCCAAGTTGAAAGGCGGGAAGGCAAGAAAAAAATCCAGGGGAAAAGAATGTGCCGTGTGCCATTGGCATAGTGTATGAGGTTCCCTTCACTAATGGTCCCGTCTACATTGTACAGACCGGGCGATGCCTTAACACGAGATTACGAGAACACAGAAATTTGCTAAAAGGATGTGCGTACTTGCACCTGGCATTGCACTGCAGGGTCTGTTTGTATGAACCCAAGTTTGGTGACACTGTTATTTTGCCAAAAGCATGAAGAGAGAGAGAATCAAGAGAGATAGTTGAGGCATATAACAGAAAAAAAGAATATCATGTTTCAGTCAGCCATTTATAACCCTGTTGAATAGTGAGGCACCCTTTGGATCTAGGATCCAAAAAGGTTGCCTTACTGACTGTTGCGGTTGAGTGTGCTTGTTGTATTCTCGTAGAAGATTGGAAGTGTTGATTATATCGGAGCAGAAGTAATGCGCTTTGTGTTTTTCTAATAAACATTCAGTTGATAGTCAGCGACTGGTCCTGTCAGTTCGTGTTCTTTGTCTGTTGTCTTTTTGCACGGATTTCAAGTAAGCTTTTAGTATACAGCATAAACAGGCATTGACAAAAAAGATATTCTCTATTTATACTTTTATTGTACAACAAAAGCACCAGTAAAATTAGCAACTAGAATGAAATCACACCAATCTTTTGTCTTGAAAAGGAACATCTTGGCAGCCTCAGAATGGCAGCAGACGCTTTACTAAGAGGGGTACTTCCTGGGAGCTGCCATTCTGAAACTCCGGAAAGTTCCATTTCAAGGTCTTCCTGCCAGCTTCGATTACCTTCACGTTTAGTGCGATCATCTGGACGTATTGTAAGATATAGTCACAGTGTCGCACCTGCAAAGAGGAGCCTAAAAGTACTTTATACAACCAATGCTATTGTAGCAAACTGAAGTACACAAAAGGACTAGCTCAAGATACTGTCGTGTACATCAATAAAGTCAAATGAAACCAGTAGAGCCATTCATATTGTATTTTCTGGTGTATAAGTCGAGTTTTCCAAAAAATTTGTTAGTGCATCTTTTACAACGGTGCTACTTGCATGCATTTTTTTCTATAAGAATGGACATTAATTGCGGAAATTTGCCATGGGAGTTATATTTATCATTAGATTTATTGACAAGAATATCAAAACTTGCTCTAGCTTGCTATGTTGTGATCATAATAGACATACGCAGGCTTTTCAATGCACTTTCACCGCACCAACCGCAATAATATATAAGTGCGACTTGTATACACTCGTTTATAGTGGGGTGTGACTTAACGACTCATAGACCAGAAAATACGATGTGCGAGTAAAGCTGCACAGATGTGAGCATGTTGGCTTGATCAACACTCTTTCTGCCCAAGCACGTGCGCATGGAGGGCATGCCACAAAGCGTGACGTTTGCACACGTATCGCTTGCTTTGCTTGCATTTACGTTAAAACAAGTTAAAGAATGCTTTTCTGTATTGTGCTGCTAGCAACAACAATCCAAAGTACTGCACCATTTATTTTAATTTATAAAACAGTATTTAAGGTCTACGGTAGATAGGAAGACCCGTGAAAAGAAATTCTGCACGCTTATGCCTCTCAGTCCTACTCTGCCGTCATCTGATATGTGCAACAAAACCAAAGACGAATTCTGCACACAATTGCAAGACGATGCCCTACGCTATGTGTCGCTCCATCACAATACACCAATAGCAACCGGAATACCTTGGGGGTTCTACCAAGATCAATCACTATGACCATAAAACGTGCAGGCACGAAGTGCATAACATCATCCAGGACTTCATTAGCACAACTGCTTGTGCAAATGAAATGGGTAGAGCAACACATTCCAGCATCTTCCACAACATTGCACCCGAGCTATGACACAAAGCATGGTTTTCCTTTGAGTTAGAACAATTCTTTCTGTTTTCCTCCCACTTTTGACATCTCGTGGCAGAACACATGGCGGACGGTACGGCGTTGCACTGCCAATGCTAGCTGCCTAGAAACAACCGACACTTTTCATTTGTTACCTATGCACATCAATAAAAGCTTTCCCTGGGACGAAATGACACCTAGACGGTAGCATCTCCACATGCTTCTAGTTTTCAAGTTGCAAACAAGGGAAATGAAACTTAAGAGCCTAAATTTGGCACTCGAACACGAATGCCCGATGTACAATTGAAGCCGAGCAAGTGAGGAAGGAAGCACATACGGCACATACACACGAGTAGTCAGAGCAGCTCATTGCACCTCAGGTCCAGGCAAAACATGAGACGTTGCCTCAGAGCATTTAGTGCTCTCCGTAAAAGAGTGCAGTACATGCTTTGAAACAATCCAGCGACCGTTGAACTAGATCACATGTTCATAAACATTGCACTCCACATTCAGAACTATGGCAACGTTCACATGGATGTGATTAAAGTGCACTGAACTGAGAGAGGGCCAATCCCATGCACCCCATCCTCTCTTTCTACCCAATCGTTCTTGTCAAATCTCGATTCAATGCACGACGATCAGATTCGTATAAACACATTCAATGGCCAAAAAATAAAAACCAAACGTGCCTGCTGGTTTTTTTGCACTCCTGCGGGCAACAACTATAGGTGAGGCAACATAAGAGCAGCAACAGCTAGTTTGGTGTCATTAGAACGCTTAACTACAGCCCCCATGCCTCCTTTGGTCTTTGCTATACTCAGCTGCACTTCAAGGTGCACTGCAGCTAAGGTTACGAGCGCAACCACCTTGCTCAAGGGCGCACCTCGGCTGCACAAACTCTTGCGCGTTAGGAGCAACTCCTAAATTTACGAGTTCAGGCTTCTCGCCTTTGCTGCAGCGCATCCTAAAACGAAGCTGTGCTCGGCTCAAGCTGTTAGACATTAATTTTACTTTTAGTTATGCAACACAGGTATGAGTATAGTGACTATAGCTACAGCCAAAATACTGCACTTTCAAAATTCACTAAAAAAAAGAAAAAAATTGTAGGATATTTTTTTGTTTATTCTTTGCCATGAATTTGGTTTTCCAAAGTCTTTATTCAATGCGGTCGAAGTACTGGCTCCTTTCGAAGTTATGTCTCAAAAGATTTTCATGAGATGAGAATAAACCTATCTTTATTTATTATATTTTCAATATTCCATAATCACAGAATTGTCATATTTTGGGACAGCATATGTGGCGACACCTTTGTTTGCTAGATGCTTAGCGTTTCATCTTAAATAGTTTTGCAGTTTTCAAAGACTTCGTACAATAACCACGCTCAAAGACACCGAGCAGCCGGCTCTCAATCGGCAGTTTTCGTGCGGAGAAATACTTGGCTTTGAGTTTCCAAATATTTTGTCTCGAATGTAGAGCCCTCATAGGCTGCATTTCTGTGAAAATCTAGGCATGCGTAAACACCTTTTCAATAGCACTTTTATGAATCCCTACAGGGAAGAGGTTGAATTTAGGGGTAAAAAAGAACTAAACAAAGAACGGTCTAGAACTGCGGGACAAAAAGATGATGGTCGTCATCTTGCCAAGTAAAAATTAGGCAAATCTGCGTGTTTACCATAGTGACAAAAAAAATGCAGCACTCTACTATATGCACCACAGCCAAAAAGCTGGGCATACAAATAACTTCCAAAGCATACATTTATATTACTACCTGAACCAAACACTACTCCAAAATCTTTCAACCATACAAAGGATAAAGCTATGAAATTCCACAAAGAGAACACGAGCATAAGCTGGAGGTTTTACCACACATAAACAGAGTTCCAAGGCTAAGCGTAATAAACCAGATCACAATTTTAATTAATAGTCCTTTTACAATGAAGTAAAGACTATGAATACTCGCTTGACTACGACATGAGTGCTTGTGCAATAAACAAGTAACTGCCAAAGCACAGGCCTTCGCTAGGAATTTTCACTGCAATCAAGAGAGAATGGCAAGTGGCAATTTGCTGCTGTCTGTGATCGACCACAGCTTAATAAATCTTGACAAAAACATTTGAAGTGCTTGTTGGGCGGGTGTGACTACAACAGTATGCGGCTGGTGGCCTATGTTGCATAGTAGTTTTAATGAATCGCAGTAACAGCACAAAACAATGGACTCGGTAGGAGTTTTCGAAGTCTGGCATGTCAACAATGAACAAATACATGCCAGATGGAAAGGATGAATCGATTTTTGCCCCGATTCAGGCCAACCCTTTAGATGGGAACTTGAATGGAGCGGGAGGACGAGGCAGAACTACTGAAGTACAAAGCTCTAGTAAGTTTTTACGACAAAATTTACTAAGCCATGCAACGACCCCGTTTTGCGAACAGGGGTTGCAAATAACAACCCGACAGAACCTATTTTTGTCAGCTTTCTTCCCTAAGTAACTGGGGTGTGATGTGAATCCAAAAATAATTAATTCAATTTTCAAATTGGCCTAAAAGCGTTTTACTTTGACCGAGATCCGAGGACACTGGTCGTGCTACGGATTGAAAACACACCCAAGATATTACAGTCACTGCTTGTTGGTAACTCAACAATAAAGTTATTGCAAAAATACTTTAAAAAGAAATGCTAAGAACTTAAAACTTTTTTAAAAGTGAGCACAATCGGGCAAGAACACGCTTTGCTTCTGCCATATAGTAGCCCTTTTCTGCACAGTATTTTCAGAGGCAGCCTTAGCATTATGTAGTTTTGGGGAGTTTCCCTGGCGGCACTCACTCCCGGTTCCCAATTTATTTCCGACATCCCCAGTCGTAGTCATAAAGAGAGCTGGAAGGATGGGACTGCTCTATCAGGATAGCACGATACAACGGGTAATGAAATTTCTATGCCAATCCACGTGTTCAGAATACATAATGACAGCTGGTGTTGGAAGAACCAAAGCACCTTTTCCCTTCCCTGCTGCCCTAGACAGTTGTCTATTTTGCCACCCATCTCTGTCATTCCACCCATCTCTGCACAGGATTGCCACTGTCCTACTGTACAGGGAGTTTAATAGAACCCCTTACACAGTTCATAGGAATGGAACTAACCATGACTGGAAACCATATTCGGCAATACCGTTACAAATTATTGCAGACATGGATCCTGGATGTACCGCTACTGACTCATCCATGGTGAGTCAGTCATCATTATCCATTATAAACAATGCAGGCTGTGGTCATCTTGCCTCCATCACTCTCACATACCAGTTCAAGAATCTGACTTTACAGTCACATCTTTTCTGTTTTGCACTGCCATGCTCATGTCCTAAAAATTGAAAAAAAAAAAAAATTTCTTTGGAGTAACAAATGACTTCCGATAAGAAATGCTTTCTTATAGGAAAATCTAAACAAAAAGCAAAGCTAGCTAGCACTGTTATCGAGATACAGTCAAACCCGTTTATAATGAACAGCAGGAAACGCTACAATCAGTTTGATATAGCCAGTGGTTCGATATAGCAAAAAACATTTACAACGAAATTCCACAATGCGTTCGTTGTAAGGCGAGAGCCTCTTTCTTTCTCATCTCTTTGCTTCGCCTTGTAACAACTCGCTGAAATTTTTTTTTTTTGCATGCATGCATGCAGGGTTTTTGTTTGTTTTCTTTTTTTAGCTTATATGTCCTTCTGAATCGCTTTTCTTTGTGAACAACCGTTTTGGGATGAAAAGATTTTTTTTTTTTCCTGTGCTTGCGTGCAGTGTCTTTTTTAGCTTTCTTCCCTTCTGAATTCGCTTCTCTTCGCTCCATTATATTCGCAACTTGAGCTTTTCAAATTTTTTTTTCTTTCCTACTTTTTTGGGGGAAGGGACAGTCAAGAAGACGATTGTTTGCGTGTTTTTAAAAACCTTCCGGGGAAAAAGTTTGATATAGCCAATATGTTGTTCATTATAAAAAGTACTTTTTACATGCAATTTTATTAAAATTTTCCGCGAGTTCGAGTATCGACAATTCGCTGTACCTGGGTTCGTTCTAAACGGGTTTCACTGTATTATAAGCACAACGGCCTTTCACTCGAAGCTAGCAAATTTCTGAAGTTGACGATCCAACAAATAGGCAAGTTTGGTCAGAAAGGCCATGGCAACAATAAACTGAATCGCTTTCAAGAATGTCAATCAGATTCACAAATTTAAAGATAAGTCAAACATAAAAAAAATTTGCTACACATTAAAAAAAAAAAAGATTATCAATACAGGTCTTAAGTCCTGTTTAGTGCAGCTCTAATATCAAGTTATAGACATAGAAATATGTTGAAGCTGAACTAGCACAACGAAACCCATCTTGGCAATAGCTGAGGAGCAAGTTGTTTCTAGGCAGTTAAAAAAAAAACACTGAGATAATAGCACATACCAGAATATATGACAGTTTTTGTTTCCTGCACATGTAGCACACACCTTATGTACAGATCTAAGTACAATCAGGACGGACCCTATGATAACCTTTGTCAGGAACATTTCGTCTACTAGTGTGCAAACCCAAAAGAGGCTCAAACCACTACCTACTCTCCTGTCTCTAAAACATCTGTCAATATGCAACAGCTCTGATGACATGAATCCACTCATATTTTTGGTACAGCTGCCAATTTTAACAACACTCTTGAAGGCACATTCATTCACCGGGAGCAGAAAAAAACAAGAATAGCACACTCGTAAAAACATTAAAGCTGCCTTGAGAGCCATAGAATACAACCAAGAAAGACTGACAGGCTCTGTATAAAAAGCGGAAACCTTGTTACAAGGCCCAAATTTCAAATACCCAAATGGGATGAGAAATTGGAGGTTCATGCCAGCATGTATGCGAAGGTTAAATGCAGATGCCTAAAAGCTACAAAATATATGAACGAGACTGTCAGTTCTACAGCTCTAATACGAGATTAAACTTTTTGCACTTAGTGCAGTTAACATTACACACCATGCACGAAGAAGAAGGAAGCCCTATTGCAGGGAAGCCTATAATCTCCGAAGCACACGCAGATCTACCCAGTTCATTAAAATCACCCACACCAAAAAGGCCATCACTTGAAATCTTTGATAGTAAAAAAAAAAAAGAATACAGCCTATACATACGAGATAACTCTCTAGAGAAGCCAGCGCTAATCTTTGCAACCCACCACACCCAAGTGTATCAGCACATGAGATAACACTCTACTCCAATAACCCGATTCACAGCAAATAAACAGGCTAACAACCAGGCTCTACATTCTTGCAATCACATTGCGTGTTTAGTGTTCTGTCTTCAACCTAAAAGTTGATAATAAGATTGCTGTACATGGAGAAGGCGCAAGGAAATGTTCTTTTCACTAGAAGATGATCACATATCACTACATTGTTCGCAACAGTAAATTGGAACGATAGATTCCTTCAGTTACTACTAGAGTTAAAGCTATCACACATATCTTCTTTTAGACTTGTTGCACATGATGCAACTTTTCAAGACCATAGCTTAGTTCTCTGAACTCAGCATTTTACTTTCTGCACGCCATACGGTCGGACTCATCCAACTGGCATGAGAGTGCTGTTTTGTGATACATACGCTTCACCTTCAATATACACAGCAAATATTTTTAGAGCCTCATTATTTCTGCATTAACCATTTAATTAAGTACATAAAGGGTAGGTGGGTTACTGAACTAAAAGAAATAACCTTAGTTGTTGTATCACAAAACGTGTAACCAACAATAAAAAAAAATACCTTGAGGGTTAATTACTTGCAAAGATCATAATACTTCAAACTGCACCATGAACCACGTACGCAACATCACTTCGAACTATTCTCAAATTCAGACTAAAAAGAATAAAGAAATAAATCCACAAGAGGCAGTGCAAACTCCCGAAGTGCTCGCAATTCTCTACCAAAGGATTGTTACAACAACCGAAAAAAAAACAATCTAGGCAATAGACGTGGGTTCTAAATACAGCGCCGGCAACAGCTGCACGACCTTAAGATGCGAGACCGCTACTCTACGAAAGTACAGCAGCACGCTTTCGTGCACCGCCAATACCGTCGGAGGCTGTACCTCAACAAGGTCAGAGCACAGGAGATTCTGGCCCACTTGCAACTGCAGTTGAAACTGTCTGAGTGCAATAAAAGACGTCTCTGCTCTCTCGGCAGGAGAGAAGCTGCTCTTCTCAGGTCTCTGACACGACGTGTCTGGATGTGCGATGCTGCCCCGACGGGGGCCCATCCTTGGTGAGGCACATTTTGTTTACGACTGTCCTAGTGCTGCCTGCTGCCACCCAAATGGCGATCACACTTGCAGGATGCGGTCCTGGTCGCCCACCGTGCCCACGTCCGGTTCTGGAAGAGTGTCGTCGACGTCGACTTCCTCTTGAAAGTCTTCGAACCTAGGCAAAAAGAAGGACTACAGCTTGAGCATACAAAAGCAGAAAAAGAGAGATTGTAGATATGTACAAACAGCTCAACAACTCGCTTCACTATCTGAGATCAGAGCAGCTCGCTTGCCCATCCCAGATCTTTTCTTCCGTGGATCTGAATCGACCAAGAACAAAATTTAGCAATGAGCCGAGCACTGAATGCGCTTAGCTTATTCAGTGCTCAGCCTTCGAGGCAGATGACGTCCGAGTTATGGAGCTTTTATAGCGGCAAAAGGTTCTAAATGGAGTTGGGGTGCAAACAAGCAGGTATGTCAATACATTTCTGCAAGCTTAGTGACAATAATTAACAAAGTTTAAAAAAATTTTAAGCTAATTAACAATTCACCATAAAAAGAAATAAAAAACCTCATAAAGACAGCCCAAACTTTACTAAAGACAAATTGGGTTAAAAGAAAAAAATTTGACCCTTTCCCATTTATATTTCTTGCAAAAGTAGAGTCACACAGAGAATGTAATGCAAGTATATTTGTAGTGATTATGCACAGAAGAACTTCATACATATTTCATGCTTCATTGGCATAAATATTTCTTACCCTGCTTTCTTACCCAAAAAGTAAAGTCGAACAAATGTGTAACAAGTAAATCATGTTTCTCAAGAAGCCTTTCTGAATACTTGGACTTCACCTTTGGTGCTTTTATTTTTTGTTTCAGCTTTACTGTGTGTAACTTTATTGAGGTGATAATTTGTCTTGTGCTTCTTTTTTGGGCCTAATTTGCAGCTGGGTTCACACATACTGTAGTATAGGGTGTCCAAAATAACCAGGCTCGACCTAAAATGAGCCGTAATAACTGGCGCCTGCACGTAGCAATCTAAGCTTTTCGTCAAAGATGTACATCACAGGTCAGTTTTATCTTGTAAAATTACAAAGCGTAGCTCCCTTTCTGTAAGAATATAGGGCCAAAAAACTTGCCAGTGTCAACGGCGGACGTCAATGCAGACGAATCAGTCACCGAGTGGCGGGGCGTGTTTGGTGCACATATTGATAGATGGCGCTACCTCCTCGTCGAGACTGCTCACGGCAACCGTGGTCTATTAAAATGGACATACTATTTTTGTAATGCTACCTTAGGTTTAAAAAGAAATGCAAACAATAAAAACAAAACCTGAAGTAAAAAAAAAAAAAAAAGGCGGTTGCAGAGCGGCGGCATTTTTGGCTGTCGACGGATTTTGTTTGTGTGTCATCAGCTTTCTTTCGCTGGTCGGCTACACCTTCCGACGCTGGTCCCAATGCCACCTATCAATATGTGCGCCAAACGCGCCCTGCCACTGACTTGTTCATCTGCACTGCCGTCCGTCGTTGACCCTGGCCAGCAATTTGGCCCTATTTTTTGCAGAAAGGAAGCTACGCTTTGCAATTTCACAAGATAAAACCGATCCTGTGAAATACACGTTTGACAAAAAGTTTAGCTTGCTACATGCAGGCACCGATTTCTACGGCCCAATTTAGGTTGAGCCTGGTTATTTCAGACATCGTTGTATATGTTACCTAACAATCCACGAAAAACATATCCACTTCCTCTGAGCATGAAAACATTTCGTTTCACACTCTGTTTTAAAGAACATTGTCACCTGGATGTTTTTTTCCATCCACCTGAAGATTATCCTGTTCGCACTGCTGTTGGAGAAGTACCTTACCTGTCGTACGAAGCTTCCTTGTCAGCTAGTAGAGCTTCTTTCACCTCAAGGTGGTTCTTGTAGGTTAGGATGAGGTACAAAATGCACAATACTAGTGTCATAACACCTGGGGAGAAAATAAAAAAGCAACAAATGAAGTAGACAAACTAGCATGTTTATGGCAACTGCACAAAACTAACAATACATAATCAAGATAATTCTGAGAGGAAAAGAGAATGTAGAAAGCTACCAAGAAAAGCTTGTTAGCCCCAGGAAGATTTGAAGCTATTGGAAAAGAGATTCAACCGCAGCGCCCCATGCGGCTAACTATAGAACTTCCATGGGGACAACAACAAAAATGACGCTGCGCTTGGCTTCAGCAGCGAACATCGCCAAATGGCTGAACTGCGTCACCATGCCCAAGCAGGGACTCTCTTTGTAGCCACTCCGGCCTGCGTGAACAACGCAGCATGCACCGTGCATGTGTCCAGTATGTGCTCAGCACAAAGGCCGAAGTGGGTCAAGCTTGTTGGGTCCCACCCACGTCACTTCGTGATTGTCAACACTTTTTACATCACACAAAGAATCAAGGCCCAGGCCACGTGTTGGGTAAACAGCGAGCTTTGGAGAAAACAAACTGAAAAGAGTGCCCCATAGAGTCCAACCTCCTTGCTAACAGGTGATTGACACAGAAAGTACTAATTTAGAAGGACTTGAAGGTAAACAACCTCGACAGACGTCTGTCTGGTTGGGAAGTGATAATGGAAAAATAATTGACTCCAACCAAAAATTAAACTCGGACCCAACGTTTCAAAACCGGTTCGGTTCCTTCTTCAGGGGCGATTGATCTCGTGCGTGGGAGCAGCCTCGTCTTCTTTGGTGGTACGAATATCTCCTGATGGCGCTTCCGCCTTGCCATCGAGTCTTTTTCTAATCACGTGTCGTAGTCCACTTACATAAACAGATGGTAAGGTACCCATAGATCTGTTGATATTTCCTGGTGTATTTTGGATGTGCCATGATTCAAGGTGATGTCTTTTTCGGAGATTGGTTTCAACATCAAGAACGGACGCGTTCGCGAAGTCTATCGGATGGTCAAAAGTTTCACAGTGCTCCGCAAGAGCACTGCGTTCTCGGTCGAATTTGCGTACATCGTTCTTGTGCTGGCGTAACCTTTCCATAAAGTTCTTTGATTCGCCGATATAAGATGCAGGACATTTTAAGCAGGGGATCCGGTAAACAATTCCCGGTGCTTTTTCCTTCGGGGGGCGATCCTGGCTCACCTCAACTCCATCGAGCCCGACATCCAGTTCACCGTGGAACGGGAAAAAACAGCACTTTACCATTCCTTGATGTGCTGGTGAAGAGGCAAGGGGAGGAGATGAAGTTTTCGGTATACAGGAAGCCCACTCACACCGGACGCTACCTTAATTTTAAGTCGAACCATCCAACGAGTCACAAGGCATCAGTCGTTGCAACACTCATGTCCAGGGCGGTTGTTATCTGTTCTTCAGAAACTGACAGGAAAAGCGAGGAGCAGAGTGTGATCGCAGATCTGAGAAAGAACGGCTACCCTACAAGGTTCATCCAACAAGTCACCAAACGTACGGTTCACGCTCGCCAAAACCCACAACCAAAGGGAGCTGCGCCGCATCGCCCCATCACGCGCATCAGCGTTCCCTACGTTCCAGGTACTAGCGAAACACTATCACGGGTGCTCGCTAAACAAGGCATTCACGTGGCTCACCAACCGGTCTCCACTCTTGGACGTTTCATGCCAAGACCAAAAGATCGCCCCCGAAGGAAAAAGCACCGGGAATTGTTTACCGGATCCCCTGCTTAAAATGTCCTGCATCTTATATCGGCGAATCAAAGAACTTTATGGAAAGGTTACGCCAGCACAAGAACGATGTACGCAAATTCGACCGAGAACGCAGTGCTCTTGCGGAGCACTGTGAAACTTTTGACCATCCGATAGACTTCGCGAACGCGTCCGTTCTTGATGTTGAAACCAATCTCCGAAAAAGACATCACCTTGAATCATGGCACATCCAAAATACACCAGGAAATATCAACAGATCTATGGGTACCTTACCATCTGTTTATGTAAGTGGACTACGACACGTGATTAGAAAAAGACTCGATGGCAAGGCGGAAGCGCCATCAGGAGATATTCGTACCACCAAAGAAGACGAGGCTGCTCCCACGCACGAGATCAATCGCCCCTGAAGAAGGAACCGAACCGGTTTTGAAACGTTGGGTCCGAGTTTAATTTTTGGTTGGAGTCAATTATTTTTCCATTAATTTAGAAGGAGCTTCATCTCCCATACAAAGTGTGCTATCAGTAATGATCATAACTGTTTATTATAGACATACTGCTTTCTAGATGAAGAGCAATATATGCCCTAAATTATGTTTCATTGTACCAAGTCTTTGCTTCACTTTTAACCACTTTACTGAGATTTTGGAGCAATATGAGACAAGTATCAAAATTTTTAAAAATTATTAATTTAAAAATTACCGATTCTTAGTTATCAAGTGCTAAACTACTAGATGCTACACAATGCAGCGCTAAGGACAAGTAAAGATGTAGACAAGACAAGCGCTTGTCCTGTCTACGTCTTTTACTTACTTGTTCTTTGCACTGCAGTACGTGTATTATGTATAACCAACTCGCCCATCAGATCATTTTTGCTAAACTACTCTTCACTTTCTCATTTCTATTTACAAAACAAGCCATAATTCATCTTAACTGATAGCAGAAGAAATGCTAATGTAGACCTCTAGTACTTCTTTATTAGTTTTTTTTCTTAGATGTGGTCACTGTGTGTGCAATGCCATAAAAAATCATGTGACTATTAATTTAATAGTATGTTAGGGGAAAGAGCTAGTATGCCAAAATAATCAAATGTAGACACTGGGAAATGAGCAAGGTCCGCATAGATATGCTGTACCAAATTCACTTTGGCCAGAACTGTCAATTAAGCCAATTATAAGCTATGCCTAACCCATCAAGACATAAAAACCATACAGAAATAAAACAAAAAAAAACAGTACATGGGCATTTTTCTAAAGGCAACACTGAGTACTCAAAATACCAAAACAAGCTGGGAAAAAAAAAAAGGAAAAGGATTTTGAGGAAAAGACAGTTATTCGCTTTGGCAGAAACAACATAATTTTAAAGCAAACAACCGACACGTTTCACTGGTGACAAACACTTCCTCAGTTTTCTGGGCCATATAACTCTGTCTTCTATGGGGTCATAAAATTGCTTGAATTTTGATGCCCCTACACTTCTTGCTTTGAAGTAAAACTAAAATGATGTTATAATTTTATTAAATAATAAATAGTGCAAAGTACAGACAAGGATTCAATGAAAACGGGACAAATGCCATATATAGTTTAACCCTTTCATGGTCACTGACGTCCCTGTACGTCAGCGCGGAGTGTCCCGCATGGTTGCTGACCTGTACGTCCGCGACTGCTCATTAAAATTCGCGCCTCTGCTTGAACGGGAGTGTTCGCCGGGGACGTGCTGCCATCTGGAAGCCTTCTAGGGAACTACGACCATGTAACTCTCGTCGCGTTTGTTATGGCGCGGCTTTTTGAAATTGCGAAACTGGAGTTCTGTGCAAGTGATACTTTCGAGATGGCCGCGTGTGCCGGCTGCTCTGGAGGTAGAGTAGTGGAGATTGGAGCGATGGCTCTTCGGGTTCAGACTTTGAACCAGTGTTGCCAGACGGAGAAAAAAAGTCAGCAGATTGATCCCCAAAAAGTCGGTAGATTTGCACAAAATTTAGTAGATTCTACAAAATCTGCGTTTTGCCATGTTTTGCTATTTCCATTAAACCCCACTTCGAAGAAATAGTATAGAGTAACAAATAACATGGTAATAAGCACAAATAAAAATGAAAAGACCAGTTCTCAAGCATAATCTTTATGAAGGACAAAATAAAATGGCACTGCAAATTTTTTTTATTCTTTTTTATTAGCATTGATTAGTGCTGCAATTTCGAGGATTACTCTTTGAAATCGAGACTGAGCCACTGTTGGGATCAACAGATGGGGGCGACAGTGCGACATCCACCTGTCACTACTATTGAAACGAAACCAAAACAAGACGTTCCGGCAAGTGCGCGTGTACTTGTCCAATGAAAGTCCTCTGCAAGCTGCCATCTTTCCTTTCTGGGCTGTGTAATGTTTTTGACGCCACGCTGTCGGCGCGGAGCACTGTTGAGGCTACGCGTTGCTGCTACGGGCATATTTATTTTTCGCCTGACTCAAAGTTTGCGTTCAAATGTGGAGAAACTTAATCGTTAGCTTTTTAAGCCACCGAGGAATAATATTATATCATTTTCTTGCCAGAACCTGCCAAAAAAAAAAAAGAAAGAACCGAAATTTGGAGGTCGATTTCTTGCATTCCGCCGGGCGAATGAATGAAAATGACAGCCCTCTCCGTTCAGCTGAGAGCAGCTGAGAGTTCACGCGCATGCGCTCATGCCTCTCGCTCTGCGCCGCAGGCTGATTGGCTCACTCGGGAGAGGGACGTTACGGCGGCGAGATCATAGACTGGCCTTCAAGCCTGCTCTGGATGAATAGATAGATGAATATGCGGCTAAGTCACTCGAATAGGACGGGCTTCTGGGCCATCTAGCTGGTGCTTCATTTTTAATTCTGGGAGAATATGAGTTTCCTTTGATGGGCGACCCTGGAAACTGAAGGGGAAAATAAGAATTTTTATATGTTTACTAAAAAAAAAGTCAGTAGATTTTCGTTTTTTTCAGTGAATCAGTAGACCCGGAATGAAATCAGTAGATCTACTGATAAATCAGTAGACCTGGCAACACTGCTTTGAACCCTAATCGGACTCCGAGTCAGATGACAGCTCGACATCCGACGAACAACTTGAAACCAGCTTGGTTCGGAATCCGAAGTCTGACACGCAGCCACAGGTCTGCTAGACCGCCTTGGAAGCGGGCGCATCAGAAGTTTTAGTCCTTTTTGGTTCTGTTCACCCTCCAGCGAGTGTGCCGCAGATGTTTTGAAGGTGTGTACTATTTATTTTAAGTCTTAGATTTTTTTTTATGCGAGAATAAACTATTGTATACTCTTTGCTATCACACCCGAGTAAAAAACCCGACCACGGAGGCGCGTCTTTGGACAAAAAAATGCGACCATGAAAGGGTTAATGATGGTCCATTTTAATATTTTGCGATAATATTTCAGCCAATACAACTAGTATTAGCACAATATCATAAAACTGTACTTTCGAGACCATGCACCACATGAGTACGCACATTTTAGAAGTGTCAATAGGTATAGACAACTGCAAGCATGGCGCCTTACTGGTGCCTCATGTGTGCAAGCGTGTGCAGCATAGCATGTGAATGTAGCATTGGCAAGCTCGTAAATGCATGCACTTGCCAGCACGAGCAGAGACATGGTGGCAGCCTGATGCCCTGCTTGCAATCATCTACACACATACATATTTCTCTTCATTCTGCTTTTAAGAGCTTTAGTTCAGACTCATATTTCGCATGCTCCCTTCCTCAGAGAACTGGAAAGGATACGACTCCATAGGACAGTGGTTCTCAAATGGGGGTCCGCGAAGGCATTCTAGGGGTCCGCATGAGCTGCCTTGTTAGTCAAGCCCGGCAATAAAAGTTGTCTTTTTTTAAAATTGAGAAGAAACATTCCAATTTTCAGGTGAGTTTTCTCGTGTGTATGTCAATGAGAGAAGTCTACTTCACAAACCCCTTAGTTATATCAATTTATCAAATCATTACCATAATTAACCTATACCTTACCCTTCCCCTCACTATGAATGGGGTCCTCCATCATCTCCGCCAATCCACAAGGGGTCCGCTAAACACCGATGGTTGAGAACCACTGCCATAGGACATGCAAGCACATGTGCTATCGGGCTGTAGTTTCATCAAAGCCCGGCAGTAGCTATGCAGGTGCGTCGCACCAAGCTCACCTGCGAGGATGGCAAGCCACACATTGCATGGATACCAGAAGCACAAGGCGGACATGCCGGTGTACAGGATGCTTTTTCGCCATAAGTCGACCCATCGAATGCCTCTCCAAAGGCGGAGACAGCAGCCCCTCTCTTCCCTTCAAAACGAAAGACACAGTTGCTTTTTGAGTTGGCTAGCAACACACATTACGAGCTCCACAAAAGCTGGTTCGCACATAAGCATTTGGGTGTGATAAAACACACTGGTGTTACTTATTTGTACATTTCCTAATTTCTATCGCGTCATTCTTTCATCTAATTATAAGCAACTATTTTTTCATAATCTATAGATATATGATATATCGCACAAATATTACAAAACCTTAATTCAGTCTAGTTACACGCAGATAAGAATGCTTCCACGGCTACCATATACAACAGATGATGCCAGTGTGTCAGTGTGCTCTCTCCTCGTAAGCGGTCGTACTGCGGTGGCAAAGCAGCCGATCACGCTCAAATGCAAATGTGTGAACGCGAGTCACAAGGATGCCGAAGGGACGCGCCTTACCTGACGCACACTTCGAGAAACAGATCGACAGCAAAGGCCGTTTCTAAGAGCGTGATGAGAACGGCGGATATTCTGCAATAAAACGACGGGCAGTATAATCACGCGCTGTCTCAGGTTTAGAGCATCTCGGACGGCATGCCAGAAGTAATGAGATCGACGTTTTCGTCACCCGAAACTCACAAAATGTAGATGCCGAGATCGAAGCCGTGAAAGGCGAGATCAGCGCCGATTCCCCAATACACTGGAACGAGAAAGGAGGAAATGAATCGAGAGGGCGAGGACGATGCAAAAAGGTGATTAGTGGACATACGAGTCCATGTCAAGTACAGACGTCCGCGGAGAACTCAATTCCGAGAAAGGCTCAATTACTATTGGAACTGGTTCGTGCGAGCACTGTCTCCTACGTCAACGACTCTGCAATGTCTGCGTCGGAAGAAATGACTTCGCACCTTTGCTAACGGTTAGAGCAATCGCGCATGCGGCGATATTCAAAGAAACGCTCCAATATTACGTCGTTTGAAGGTCGGAGATACACTACGGCTAGAACATGTGTAGTACGACCTCGGAAAAAAACACGAGGGTCGAGCGGCGACATGTGCGAACCTCCAAGTGTAAGCCCGTGCGTTCACGGTTTGTTGACACCGTCAGCGCACAATCAGCGTGAAGAAAACGGGTCAAAAACGATAGACGGAAAAGTTCTGTTACGCAATCTCGAAGGACGTAAACATTCGGCTCACATGTCTCCGCAGACGCGCATTTCACCTGGGTGCCCGTCCGCGCGAACGAACTGCGCACGCTTTTGTTTTCCTTTCGCCGATCGATCGCGCTGACATGTCGTGAGCTGGCTTACCTATCGCGGTCAGAATACCCCATACTCTTGTGGCGGGTGTTACCAAATCTAACGTGCGATATAAACCTTGGTTCGGCCGATAACTCATCCTCGCATCCGACCAACGTCCGACACAGGGACCGGAAACGAAACATGAGTTCTCTATCACCCGTTTCCGTTCAAAATGAGTGGATATATAAAGCAAGTACAGGTTTGTTTTATTAGGTAATAAGTGGCGGCACCTGATCAGTGTGAAATACTAACCGACAAAAGTATACTTTAAATAAGCATTTATAAGCAGTAAATTTATATTAAACTGTTACATTTTTATGTATAATGCGAGGTATGCGAAGTTTTTTTTGTTAACCTTGAACTACGGAAGATGTTTATTGATCGGATTTAATAAGCACAGCTCCATCGATACACGTATCACGCTTGTTTGTTTTGGAGCGTTGACTGATGTGAGGATTCGGTTTGGGTTTTTTGAGGTAGCTTGTGCCCATTGTTGTGCTCAACAGTGGCCTTGCCGACAGCAAAAACGCTTGAATTCCCCGTTATCCTGGACGGCGCGTAAGGTTTGTATCAAGTTTATCGGGTCGGTTAAAGGGTCAAAGCAGTGCGGTAATGCCGAGGTACCGACATTGCGTGTTCCTTTCACTTGCACTACTCCTAGGTCAGTGCTGAAATGGTTAAGTATCCTCCTATGGGTGCAGATCGTGTAATCAATTTAGGCCTCATCATAAAACTCGACAAACTGAAGCTTGTTTCGAAAGCTTTGCTGCTACGAACCGCATGGATGCTTGCCCGAATTGGAAGCTTATTGGGTGCTGAATGAACGAATCGTGATGTTCCCTTTTACTTGGCTGCAGAAAAGGTTACCTTAACTGCTAGCAACAATAGCGTAGCAATTTTTTTTTTTTTTGGGGGGGGGGGGGGGGGGGGCTGAGGTGGCTTAGATGTCCATGACTTGGGGGAAGGAAGGAAGGGGGGGTTCAAAATGCATGTGTATATTATAGGGTCGGTTGGAATTTGGAGGAAGGGAGCGGGCGCTGAAGCCCCATAAGCTCCCTCCCTGGCTATGCCACTGGTTTGCAGTACATTATGTCCATGCTGCAAAAGGCTTAACCTTCCCCTTTGTTCCTTTTTTTACCCAGGACATTCCGACAGCAAGTTATTCAATCTCAAAGCATCGCGATGGACCATCAGGGACCCTGCAGAAAGGAGGTCGAAAGCTCGCCCAAACGGCCGTCCAGGCTGGCCTTCAAACACGACCGAATCAAAGGCACAAAAAAGAGCCAAAGTTTGCCAGTCATCAAAACACCACTCGATGATCTCCGGCTCGTGGCAGACAGATTTGATTGCGCGGGCAAGATCTCCAAAGGGTCTGTCGGCAGCCTGAACACGCATCCCATACCGCGAGACATTCTTAATCATGCCATCTCTTCGTCTGAGGACGAGGACTTTCATCCGGCAAACAGCTCACCCGGCTGGGACGACGACAACCTGGGTTCCTCGGATCCCCTTCTGAAACAGACCTCGAAGGCCAAGACTCGCCTCGCCCGGCTTTCGAGCCTCGTCAAGTGTCCGTCATCGAGCAGCCTGAATAGACCTCTCGGGTTTGCAACGGAGCAACTCCTTTGGCAGACGAGTTGCATGAGCACCGGGAGCCTCAAGTCTCTGTCGTCGCACGACGGCGTTGGTGGCTTTGACGCAGGGAGACCCCACCATCTGCCGCCATTAGCGACGACGGGGTCACCGTCGGAGGCGGTGAGGCGTGCGACAGAATCAAAAAGGTTGCAGCACTCGTGGACTGTCACAGGGGTGTCACAGTTTCAGGACAGCTTCGACCAACCCGTTGACAAGCCGAGCGTTTTGCCCAAGATAACCACCAAAGATGCACGTCTGAGGTATATACAGCCTGCTTCTCGTGCGCTCTAGACATCTGCCATGATACTGGCTCAGAGATTCTGGATACTAATTGGCCCAAGCTCTTCAAAGTTTTTTGTTTTTTGTTTTTATGTAAAACTAGATTTATATTGTAAGTACTATTTATGTTTACTTTGTTTCATATTTATGTTGCTTGTTCAAAGTTTTTCAGATTTACCAAGTGACCCTGAGTCTTAGTCGTGCGCTTCAGATATCTACTTCGCAGTGGATTATGCCATCCTCTTCCTCTTCTAATTGCAAAGATTTAGTTCTTCATTATGGAACTAAAACTTTGTACTTGCTAATGCACCATCAGATTTGAAGTAAATGCTGACAACTGAAAGACCTGGTTTTAATTCAGGCAGCAACACCTGTCTATATAATGCAGCAACATCTTTTATATTTTTTTTATGTGACATTTTATTTGAGTTGACAGTATGGATAGTTTTTGCTAGCTGTTACCATCTTTTCCTTCTTTCATTTTTATAAATGTGAAGTGCTCGTATGTCAGTTGGGCACAGCTTACCGGAAAAAATGTTGCAGGGGTGATCTTATTGTTGTATAGCTTGCAGCCTGGTCATATGATGCTGATTACTTTTTGCTTCTATGCAGCACACAAGAGAAACTTTTCATATGTTTTATCATATTGATTTCATTTCGTAACCAATGTGGCAAGTGATCCTTCTTTTTAAAAATCTTTCGCGCAGGAGTTATCTTGTTGGGAACGTGAGTGGAAAAGGCTCCCTTCTCGGAGAAGAGGAGCTGAGCCGCTACTTTCCCGATAGAAAGGTCCACGTCTTTGTCGCAACCTGGAACATGAATGGATTGGTGATTTCTCTTTTTATACAGAGCTCTTAAATCACAACAGCATAGAAGCCTCACTTTGATTCTGGAAATATGTTCATTCCACCCAGGCTCCACCACCAAACCTGGATGACCTGATGCTTCCCGAGACAATTGAACATGTCCCTGACATCTATGCGATTGGCGTGCAAGAGTCTATGAGCGACAAGTGAGTTCTGTTGTTTACTATGTATAAATTATGTTAAAGATCTCCGTGTGTGCATGAACTGGAAGTATCACTGTAGTGGGCACATCAACAACCAAGCGTCTTGCCACCATGATGTTTTTTCATGACTAAAGCACGCATCTGCAGTGGGAGTGCCCACTGCAGATGAACGGATTGAGTTGTGCTGCCTCTCACCCAAAGAAAATATAGGGGAGAAAGAAAAAATAAACAAAAAAACACATAGAACAGATTATTTTTGAAGTGTTTGTATCATCCCTTGTTTTACGAGTTCAAAGTGTGTATTGGCTTGACATCCCTATGACCATGAGCCTGAGGCAGCCAAAAGGTAAGAAGCCGCTACAAACAATGCTGACTGCCTTCTTGGCTGTATGTAAACAAGTATGAAACACAAGAATGATAATCTGTATCTATGTACAGGGTGTTCCAAAAAAATTTACAGGTTTTTATTCACCACAAAGATAAACAATGCATGGCTGAACGCTCATTCTCCGTCGAAAGGTAGCGCTAAAGGTCCAAACCAGATGCCAAAGTTTCGGCACGAACCAATATTTTATTCAAAAGTTATAAGTGATTTTTTGAAAATTTCAATGAGAAAATGGGGCCATTTTCGCCCGTTTTCAGTTTCTGGTGCCATAGAGCACCGTGTATTCGAAAGCTCCGTCGGCCACTATTTTCCCACTGACATTTTCAGAAAATCACTTTTAACTTGAATAAAATATTGGTTCATGCTGAAAACTTTGGCACCTGGTTCGGACCTCTAGTGCTAACTTTGGGCGGAGAATGAGCGTTCGGCGATGCATAGTTTATTTTTGCGGTGAAAAAACCCTGTAAATTTTTTCGGGGACACCCTGTACATGCGGGATATCTATAAAATGCACCAGGTCACATAATTTACAAATCAAGGTGCTACACCAAATTTTTGAACTCGGCCATGCTTGGGTCAAACATGATTCATGTTCCATGTGACCTCCTTGTCACTTTGGGTGAAAAATTGTTTTTGATTTTTTGCCAGGCGATTCATTATGGTGTAGGAAGACTACGCAATCAATATTTTGCTACAGTGTCGCATATATTTTTAATAAGGTCAAGAAACGCAATTGCTCGAAACCGAAACTGGACTGGGGAGGAAGAAGAAATAAAGAGGAGGAGAAAGTTACTGGAAGTCACGTGACTGTGAAACTTTTTTTTTTTTCAGTCATTGTATTTGCAATTTTTTAGAAGCCACATTCTTGATTGGCGGTTTTTGGGCGGAAAGAAAACGAATTTCGAGTCTCAAATTGTGTTCTGGGTAGTTGGGCTCTCATATGTCATGTACAAATAAAAACCTTGGTGAGCATAATACATTACGATTTATAATCAAATGCTTACAGTGTGTATATGATATAAACATTAGTTACTCCATTTTGAGCGTTGGCTGCTATGCAGGCTAGTGGATCTTTGTAAGGTTATTTAATTATCCTAGTGCCATTGACAATTCTTAGTTCAGATGTCGATTATACATGCTCCATTTTGTTGTCTGAGACTGCTGGAGTTGCCAATGCAAAGTCAAAACTAGGGTTCTGCATGTTTTGTCATTTCTGAGTAAGATTAGAGGGTGTTTTTCCCCATGATATGGTGAAAAACACCATCACATTTCATCATAAACGAAATTCAGAGTTTGTTTTACGTTTAGCATCATTGGCCAAGGTAGATAATAGCAGTTTGTGAGTTTGGTAAAGCAGCCTTTTCACAGATACTGCTAAGAGAGGTGGGCCTTTAACAATATAAATTTATCTGTCATAAATAAACATATACATTTATTTAAATATTGATTTCCTTGTGACAGGCTATTATCAGAAAAAAGAACCGATTGTAATTTTGGTGCTCAGCGGTGCAGAGGGCACTTTTCCCATTCATTGGCCATGCTAACTTGTAAAAGGTTCGTTCAAGGTTGACTGGGAATTTCTACAGAGGAAATAAAAAAATCTGAGATGCACAAAACTATGTCAGTTTTTTTTAAAGTATTCCCTGTCTACGAACCTGGAATTTTCAGGGAATTTCAGAGCATCTGGGAATAAAAAGTTGGCCATGTCGGGGAAAAGGGGTGATGTGGACAGCGCAGTGACACGCAACGAAGTGGGGGGTGTGGCATGCGGTGGCATGGATGGCCTTCACACTGAGTAACAGTTGCCCGAGGCATCACTAGGCAGCGTAAGTCACCACCCTATTCAGCACATTCAGTGGGAACTGCCCGAGCAGCCGCCACAACCCCATCCTCTGCATTTTCTTCTTCTGTAATGGTTAGGAAATTTAATTACAATATTCAGGGAAAACCTGGAAGAGTAGAGGAATTTGGGAGAGGCCATTTGGTATACACCCTAAAGCTTCTCCGTTCACTGCTGCCATAGTTTTGAAACTTCCATGACTTGTTTAGTGTAGAAAACCCTGGGCCATGGGATTGCAGTTGTACGAACATGTTTGTGCAGTTAATTTGTGACTGGCTGTCGTTCTTTGCTAGACCGTGAAGGGTTCTTTTTTTTGCAAAAGAACCAACAATTTTGAAGAATGTTACATTTAGGTCTTCCGACATATTAATAAAATTTCCACCAAGTGTCATTTGTCTCTGTTGCATAGTTAACTTGCTATTGATTATTTTATGCACCTTGGTGCTATATAACAATATAAATGACAGAGATCTGGACACTTCGAACACATTTTTCGTCGTTCCATATTTTCAGTATCAATTTCATTTTAATCAATCTATCGTTTTATAATAAAATAAAAAGACTCAATCTCTTTTTTTTTTGACTAAAATTTAGTAAGAAATGTACCTCTGAAGTTTGTTTTTTACTTTCTAAATATCTTTTATAAAAGAAAATTACATTTGTTTGGAGACACAGAAGGCTGAAAACTTTCTTGATTTAGCAAAACAAGACTTTTAGTGAAGTAAATTATTTTTGACACATCTTTTTTCCACAGGCACACTCTTTAGGCACTCTGCTTTGCATCTAGTGAAGAACGCTTCTAGGCATTGGATTAGATTTCTAATGATAGATTAACCAAACAATTGTGGTGTACTCGTGATAGGAATTCTTATAATTTCCCTCAAAAATAATGTACAGAGCTGTAACTTTTTTCTGCACCCTTTACCATGACTAGCAGTGTACACCAAGGGTCAGCAATCCGCAAGAGTTTTATGCGGCCCCCAGTGGGACACCAAAAAAGCCCCCCCCCCCCACCCCCTTTGCGCTTTTTCACACACATTCATGGACCACACTGCAGCTTTGACCTCAAATGGGATTAGACAGGAACAAGGAGCACTTCCAGTTGGCATTGCATGTCTCACTTCCTTTTGCCTTTTCTTCACTAGCCCCCCCCCCTCCCTCCCCCCACTCACTTTCACTACTTGCTGTCCGGCCACTTCGTGTTGGCTTCGTGGCGACTCGGCCGCCGCTGTAAAAGGTTTCCGCCCCTGGTCTATACTGTTAACTTAATTCATTTAAAGCTAGGGGCAAAAGTTGATCCTCCTGTATGGTGTCGTCCCTTAACACCATTCATACACTTTGGTCATTGATCATTTGTACCCCACACTATGCTTGCAATTTTCTTTAAATTTCAGCTGGTTTAACTTTATTTTTTATAAGATATTTGATCGTGTACCGTTGCTCTACACCTACAAACAGATTGCTCGCTGCCACAATAGCTGGAACTACTGTGCATGCGTCAAGTACGTTATTCCCGATGTATGATATTCAGCGAGGATTACGTTAACGTCCTCCACAAGTTTGGTTATGCTATACATATTTGTTCAGCAATTTCTGGACAAAAGGTCTTGGTCAACCTCGAACAACCCCTGTACGTTG
Organism: Ixodes ricinus; assembly: GCA_037355805.1. Lineage (NCBI taxonomy): Eukaryota > Metazoa > Arthropoda > Arachnida > Ixodida > Ixodidae > Ixodes > Ixodes ricinus. The sequence goes on along the minus strand of JAZHYW010023207.1, from coordinate 89,298 downwards.
CAAAGCTTGCAGACAATAATATTGTTAATGCCAATCACTTCAAAATCCCGGTATTTTTGGCTTAAAGGGGTTAGGACATGCCAAAAATAAAATATGAAATAACTACACTGCTAGGACCCATTGTGTGTTTTTGTATTGCTGCTAAATCTGTTTTGAAAAGGGCGTGATAGTTTCGTGGACAAATCGATTTATGCGCGATAATGTAGGTACTACTTAAAAGTCTAACAGAATCTGTTGAATACCTGTCATCAGCACTGATGATAAGTACAGTCTTCAACTAAAGAAGGCTGGAAGAAGCAGAGCCCTAGTTATAGCTCTCTCAAGTGCTCCCACCACCTGAGCAAACATTTGGTAGGACCATATTTAAAAACTGTCGGCTCACACACCCAGTTTTTAAAAAGATTGACAGAGGGCAGGCAAACCATGTCACTGAGAGGGTTATAATAGAACCACTGAATGCCCTCAGAGTTCCACATTTCATAGCGTGTTTGAAGTGAAGAATCAAGTCAGCCGAGCTTCTTGGTTAGATCACGTCGGCAATCTTGAAGCCAAGAAAGAGGAAAAAAAGCCAGGCATGTACGTAATACATTTACCTTGGGAGCTCCAAACAGCTTGCAAGTTACTTTTTCTACAACTTTTTATATTAAATAGCCCGTAATCTAGCCCGTGAAAGGAGAATGCCTTCCTGTCTGCCTGCTGGCAAACCAGTGCAATCAGCTCTGCCTGGTGTAATCCAATCCGAATGCACAGGGTGGCCATTTTGAAGCCATCGATTGAGGTGGCACAACACGGGTCTGGGAGTTTAGTACTCTGGGAAAATTCTTTGGCATTAGGTTGTAAAGGTACCTCTGTGCTACTCTGCATACTTGCCCCCTCAATCTTTTGGACTCATGCTCGCTTGTTCAAGTGACTAACCATCTGTTATCTCTGTCTCTCGTGCATCCCGCCAGAAAAGAGTGGGAGACTAAGCTTCAGTTCACCCTGGGACCCTCCCACGTTCTCTTCTACTCTGTCTCTCTTGGTGTCTTGCATCTTTCCATCTTTCTGCGGCGAGACCTGCTGTGGTTTTGCTCAGGTAATGCTCTGCAAGCTACTGAATTTATTCCCGGCTGCTTCCTCCACACCAACACTGCCCCTGCCGTTTTGGGTTGTAGCGCTGTTGATACCGTGTGTGCATTTTTTTGTTCCAAGAAATGTGCAATCTTTTCTCTTTCGGTTAATTCATGCTGAATGAGAAAACTTGTTCTCTTTCAGCGCCCGAAGAGGCAACCCACGCAACTCGTCCCGTTTCTGCGGTTAAGACGAAGGGTGCCGTGGCCATCGCTTTTCAGTTTTTTGGGTCTTCCATGCTGTTCATCAATTCTCATCTCACAGGTGACATTGCCTTCCACGTTAGCACTGCACCATAAGCTGTCCTTGAGCATACATGCACTTGCCTTTTATGAATGGGATTTTCGTGTTCTTTACCATTACGTTTGAACCTCTCGGTCACTAAACGTAATGACAACCAATGATGTATTTTACATCTACTGTATTACATTTTCTCGTAGCACACGACAAGAAGTTCAAGGAAAGAATTCAAGACTATGAGAGAATCTGCCATCAGATCGACCTTCCCAAACAGGCACAGCTTAAGCTTCAGTACCAAAGCAAAGGTATATACGAAGATAGCATTCTCAGAGTTTTGCTCAGTTTTCACTCGTTACAGATGTGACTGCAAGGTTTGATCTCGTATTCTGGTGCGGTGACCTCAATTTTCGGATCATGAATGAACGTGAGACCGTTGTTAACCTGCTGCGTGATCCAGCTTTTGACAGAAAAGCCGTCTACGAGAGCCTGCTGAGGTTCGACCAGCTAAAGAGCGCGATGAGCGAAGGTTTGTCCATTCAGTTGCAAGTGATCCTTTGCTGCTGAATTGGTCTGTTCTTGTGTTGCTGGTTGTACTCGCAGGCCAAGCATTCTTTGGCTTTCAAGAGGCAGGAATTGGGTTTGGTCCAACTTACAAATTCCAGGTGGGCTTCAGTCTCTTTGATGGTGTCAAGCTGAGGGTGCCGTCCTACACTGTGAGTGGGTTTCTTGGTTTAATTTATTGATTAGTCATAAGATGTGCCAAGCACATGCATGGTCACATCCGCTTTCAGCATTGGATGAGAAAAAGCCGGCTTGTCGAGGTTTTTTTCTTGCGACGCTTTAAACAAGAATTTAGTCTACTGTAAACACTTAATTTTCGCAAGGACCTAATTTTCGCGAATCGCCTACAATTTGCAGAAATAGCTTCTGCAAACAATTCTGGTAAAATGTAACCACATTGGAATCTATATTGAGATCCTACTTCGTCGCGAAAATGAGAACCCGCAGATTATTCCAGAACTTCAGGTTTGACCTAAATTGCGAAATATTAAGCCTGCGAAAAATATGTCGTTTACAGTATTTCCCTCACATCGTCTGCTCAAGAGTTAGCCACAAGTCTCAGTCTGCGTGGTGTGGTTTGGCACAGTGATTCTGAGGCATAGAACAACCTCTTACCCAACTATGCCACAGACCAGAAGAAGCCCTTTTGCCTGCATGAATCAGTTTGCTTCGAGCAATGGAGGGCAATTGATTTGGACAAGATCATCTATTATCTACACCGTATCTGCCTTTTAAACCTGCCTTCATAGTTGCGCTGGCGTCTGTTTTGCTCATCTAATTAATTTCTGTTTTGGACCAACACCAATCGGGATTTAAAACCTTACTTTTCAGGATCGCATACTGTTCCGTAGCAAGCGGAAGGGCCACATTGAGTGTGTCTGTTACAATGCCATCACAGTTATACAGACATCTGACCATCGACCCGTTTATGGCCTATACGAAGCACAGATAAGAGCAGGAAGAGACAAGTAAGCACAATAGCTGGCCAAAATCTTTCGTAATTTAGCTCCAAATGTCATTTACCGAAAGAAAAACAGAGTTTACCATTTCAATCTGACATACGTGATTAATAATCAATTTCAGCACGCGACTAGCTGCAGGCTTGTTTAACAGGGAGATTTATCTGGAAGGTATGGTAACCTTACCCCACTCTCTGCATATGTTCACTGCATGTGGCAAATTCTGGCATGATTTGGTATGTGCTCACCTATCTTTGGTACACTTCGTGTGAATTTTACCGTTCATTGCAGCTAGAAGCTCGAGCGACATTGGGTCAAACAAGTTTCACCATTTGTTTTTTGTGTCCCACAAACAAAACCCCACTATAGTAGAACTTATTTTTGTATAATATTTTTTAGCTTGTACCGCATTTATTTATATATTTTTGCACACTGCTCAGCATGTTGTTTTTTTTTTGAAGAGGCATGACTGTCTGTAAGCTAAGACAAAATCAGGGGGTTGGCCACCGTCTATTTTTGTATCTACAGCTAGGGTCAAACGGATTGAACCTACTTTAAATAGACATTGGAAAAGCAGCTTCGCAAGCTCCGACACTGTCATTTACCCCAAAGGTATGACAATTATTTTGTGAAAATTTTGGGGTAAAAATTTACCTCAATCAAAAGTTACAAATAAAAAACAAAGCTTTCCTATAACAATCAACGTTTTTACATAAAAGAAAAAAGTCCTTGCGGGCCGTTGGAGCATTTTGTTGGACAAAACAGGGAATGAGAGCGAATTTAATTAATTTTCTTCACTGTATCTTTTTTTTATTGGTCAAGTGTTTTATATGTCCACAAGAACATTTTCTCACAGTCGCATGAAGAAGGCTTAGCTTTGTGTTGTTCTATAGAAAAATTAGGTTTTTTGGCTGTAACTCTTAATTCAAGAATGTTTTCTCTGCAATAAAAAACAACAACAACAAATGCACCACCCAGCCACATGTCTGTGCTTAATGAGTGTCTGAGCACGTGAAACTGATTTCTGAGATTCATTCAAAGTTGGTCATATCCGTTTGGCTCTCGCTGTACGTTAAGATTTTTAGGTGTATTGATGCACATCATTGTTCCCTTTGCAGCTGTCAGAAGAAGAGCTGCGGCTCTTGAAATACGACAGAGCCTGAAGGCCAGTCAAGTGTGTGCCGTAATGTGAAGGGTGATGTTTCCACAGGGATGGGCGCTAACTACTGTCAAAATGTGTCGAATTGTTATTAGTAATTCTAGCTAAGTTAAACTACTCCGAAAGCAGTTGGTTCCCATCTTTAGATTTTCAATTGCACGGGTAGAAACATTTTCATGTCCGTAAGAAGATTCACAACACACAAGAACTATATTTCATGTAGCTTCAGCGTCATCATTAATTTGAATTAATTTTTTGCATCACATGTTTTACAAATCATCAAAGCACAGCATTTAAGACTGAAACATTGTAATTGTTTGAGTCTAAAAAGTTTCTATAACCAGATAAGGTGACCTGCAAGTTGCAAGCTCTTGGAGATGCAATGTGTACAGCTGACTGAGCTCTGGAACTCTGGGGTCATGCAAATTGAGGATTTTTCAGTTGTTCTTTTAGTGCCGAATTTATTGTATATTTGGAGGAATGCACATCAAGTACATACGACTGCAATTTCAAGAACACTATTCATTTACATAATTTATCCTTGCTGAAAGGAGCTGTTGCAGCTGCTTCTCACCATTGTTCCTTCTAGCTTGTGCCTGTGATGCTTTGCTTTTAGATACAGTGCCACATAATTAATTTAGGGATTGAATTGGTTATGAATTAGTCATTCCCTTTTGATAAAGTTTGATAATTCCAAACATCAAACCATATATTTTGTGCAGAATGTAGGTGATGTAAAAACTCCATTAGCAAATAATGTTGCTGTTTTGTGTGGAAGTTTGCCTTATCGTATTTACTCGCAGAATGAACGCACTTTTTTTTTGCGAAAAATCGAGGCAAAGTTGGGGGGTGCGTTCATTACGCGAGGTAAAATTTTTGCGTCCGTATTTACTCGCATAATGAACGGACCTTTTATCCCGCAAAAATCGACTAACTTCTTATCTCTTTGCGCGCGGCGCGGCGACTCCAAAGCCAAACTGCGATGCGCAAAAAAAAATGCCCCTCCATGGTTTTTTTTTGCTTCCATGCAGTGGCGTCACAAGGGGGGGGGGGGGGGGCGGACCGCCCCGGGTGCAGCGCTCGGGGGTGTCACGGCGGGCCACGGGGGGGGGGGAGTCGCGGCGGGCCGCGCGAGAGCGGAGGGGAGGGGGGGCAGTCGCGGCGGGCCACGCGAGAGCGGGGGGGGGGGGGGGGTGTCGCGGCGGGCTACCGCCCCGGGTGCCGCTGACCCTCGTGACGCCACTGCTTCCATGTTTGTTAACCCCCCCCCCCTTTTTTTCGCAAGTTGTTTTGTTTGCCCACGCTGCCCATGCTTTCGCGACCTCGCTGCACCAGGATAGAATAGGGAGCCTTCATGTGCGAAAAGTGTGCTCATTTCGAGGGCTTCTCGCTTCTCTTTCCAAAGTGGGAGGAGGAGGCGAGAGCAGGATCTTCATTATGTGGGCTTTGCTTGGGCGAGGGCTTGTCTGCTTTTCTTTCTTATCTCCTTGTGCGCGGCGCGCGACCCTGGAACCAAACTGCGTCGTGCGAAAAAAGGAAAAAAAAGCTCCTCTTAAAGTTTTTTTTTTTCTAAGCTCCGTGGATTTTTTTTTTTTGCCGTCTTTCGCAAGCTGTTTTGCTTTGCTTAGGCGAGGGCTTCACCGCTTCTCTTTCCTATCTTCTTGCGCGCCGCGCGCGACCCCGGGAACAAACTGCGCTGTGCAAAAAGAACAAAATTTTTTTTCTTCTCTTGGTTCCGTGAATTTTTTTTTTTTTTTGGCCGCCTTGCGCAAGCTGTTTTGTTTCGCTTTGCTGAGGCGAGGGCTTCTCCTTCTTAACTCCTTGGGCGCAACACAAACTGCGCTGTGCAAAAAAAGAAAAAATCTTATATTTTTTTCCCTTTTGTTGGATCTTTTCTATTTTTTAACGCCTTTTACAAAGCGTTTTGTTCGCTCACGCTGCCCATGCATTCGCCACCTCGCTGCACCAGGATAAAAAAGTGCGTTCATTTCGCGCGCGTGGAGGGAGGGGTCAAAATTTTGACGTCAGAGTTGGGGGTGCGTTTATTACGCGAGTGAAAAAAAAGTCGAAATTTTGAGCCGACTTTGGGGTGCGTTCATTACGCGAGTGCGTTCATTGTGCGAGTAAATACGGTATTTATTGATCCACAGTGACCATGTTTGATATGTAAAGTTAGTCATACCTTTTGTTGCATCAGCATATTAGTAATTTCAACTGTTTTCTTAGGCTCTCATATAGTAGGAATCACTGTTATGTCACATTTTTCCAATTTTGACATTTGATATCAAAGTGAGGTTAGTTATAGTAGGACACTGTTGCAAGCAAGACTGATAGAAATCATTTGGACTTTGTACCTGCAATTTAAAAGCAATTATTGTGCTGGCATAATGCATGTTAGGGCAATGCAGCTTAACCAATATTTGGCATGCAATAGCCACATTTGCTCTTCTCAGTATAGTTCATCTGGAGAGGGTGCTTTTTCCTAGGTGTCTTAATGCACTACGGGAAGTAGCAAGGTGGGGGACTGCCAGTTGCATGTATGCAGGGCTTCATGAATTAAGGAAAAAAAAACATGTTAATATGTGTTACCTCTAGTTTGAAACCGGTTTTCAGATAATATAGTTTTTGTGGTTTGTTATCAGGTGTCAGTGCCACTTTATACTCGGTTGCCACGATTCAGGAAACATACACTGAATGGTTTGTTTACGTTGGATGTTTACAGTAAGTCGGTGAGCCAGCATCGATTTGTTTTTCTGTGAAAGGAATCTCCGGTTCGCATGTCAGTGAAATTATAAAAATTAACGTTGACATTTATTCTGGAAGTGGAATCGGCTCGAGTGCCTTTGAACTATATATAGGGTGTTTTTCAGCGAAGGCTTTTGAAAATACTTGAAAATAGGGTGGTTAAGAAAACAAAAAAGTCTTCCTGGGAACAAACTGCTAGCCACAGCGGACCCCAGGAATTGCAAAACACACACTAATGAGCTATATAATAAACTAAAATATACTAATTAACTTTCTAATTACCGGAAATTAACGTGCGATTCTAATGAGAAATTTGCTAAGCATCATCGAAAACCATTAAATGAACTCATTTTAGAAAGATATCTGAGAAACTGAGGGAGAGGAGAAAACAAGAGCGCGCGGGGACATCAGAGTGCCGAGCTCTGATTGGAATTAGTGGGTAGACCTGAAGCTAGCTGCCTTTGTCTACACTGCTCTCGTCGAACGCGTTCGAATGCGGGAGCCAAACGCCGGACACCGGCGTTCCGTGTTCGAATGCCGGTGTCCGGCATTCGAACACGGCGTTCTACACTTAGTGTTTTTCGGAACACCGTAAAATGCTGCCCTGCCTTATAGATCTCTCTAAAATTAGTTTATTCGGTGGTTTTCGATGATATTTAGGAAGTTTCGAATTTGAACCATATGTTTATTCTCACAAATTAAAACATTCATTAGTAACTTTTAATTAAATATTTAGCTAATTAGAGTGCTTTTTGCAATCCTTGATGTCTGCCGTGTCTGGCAGTTTGTTCCCGGAAAGAGTTCATCTCTTCTCAGCCACCCTATTTTTAGGGATTTTTGAAAGCCTTCGCTGAAACACCCGGTATACCTTGCGAGTGCCTGCATTAGACAATAGTTCCCGTGCATTGCATATTGGGAAGAAAGTACAGTGTTGGTATCTTATTCATAGTTGCAAAGCAGCGTGGCTACAGTCTGCTATGCAGGACCAAGAAACAAGTGCATTAAATTCTAACACGATGCCTGCTCTGGTAAAGCTGATGCTTGCTGGAAAACCAGACCAATGCTTGGCAGCTGTCACCTCTCTAGTTTACATATTGTGAACTGCTCTGTGCCTTTAGCAAGCAAGCCAGCCAGCTAAGGTAGCATAGTAGGACAGTTTTCGGTAGTAGTACCTAGTGAAACCCATAACCTTCCCTGTTGCTACTGAACTTGGAGATATGATTAAAAGTATATGTTTTGCTTCGGGCACAGTTATGCAAGTAAGTATTAAATATTCATGTTAGTTTGATCAGCTGCACCTTTTGTATGGTTCATCTCCCAATTGCTGTATCGTAATCAGTTGCTGCATGCAACATAAATGAATATGCTGTAAGAACATGTTTTTCCTACTAGGGCATGCTGCAGTAGAACTGTGTAGCTGTCCAAGTCACCAGTGACTGGGGCAACTATAGAGTCACTTGGGCAATGGCTGTAATAGGGCGATAGTAAAAGGCATCCGTTTTGAGAGTGATGCTTAGAGAGAAGGCATCTGTTGCACTACTGGAAAAACAAAAAGTTGAATTAATTTCCCTTTGCATGCTGTTTCGGTCATTCTCTCGAACCTTTGCTTTGATCTTTCTAGATTTGAGTGAGGGTTATGCTCTACTGTTTCTAGTAGAAAGAACCGGTGCTGGCTGTTGTGCAAGGGGTCTTTGTACCAGATGCTTGTACGCATAAAACTTTGTCTCCAAGCTGTCAATAAAACTTTTTTCCATTTCCAGTCTTTCATGCTGTTAGTGTAACACCAAGCCAGGGGGTTCACGCAGGCATAAAAAAGGTTTATTTGGGCAATCTGTAGTAGTACATGAATCCATTGCAAGTCTGAGAAGGAGTTGCTCCTTCTTCTTGGCACATGGAGGAGTCGTACACACTCGGAGAAATTCATTTTTGTGCTTTGATTGGTCTTCATATGTACAGCGTCTCGAAAAGTGACCGGTATAGTATCTGTACAACTAGGACGCATATTGCTGCATTACCCATCGCACCACTGCAAGTCACACGCATCTATAGTACATATAGTTTAGGTCTTTACCTCAATATATATACAGAAAGATACCACACACAATACAAACAGGGCTTGCTAGAATCATAAGGAATGAATGGTCTTTGTAAGGTAAGTGTTTAAACAGGAGTTAGCGTCAAAACCAGTGGCATATGGGTATATTTGACACGTAGGCAGTTTCTTCAATCCATCAATGAGTGAAGCCTTTCCTCAGTGTAAACTTGGAAGTAGTATAATAGAGTGAAAAGAGGATTAGCTCGTAGGCCTTATAACTTGTTGGTCGATGTGTTACACTAAGAGGATACAAGCGCACAAAAACAGCAGCTTCTATGAAACCCCGACGCACACGAGGAAACAATATAGATAGGAACGGTGCTCATAATGGTTACCGCACGAGCTTGTGCATAGCAGCTGAAATGCCCGGGTCCCGACAATCTTCTTAAGAATCGCAGACATGCACGGTCATCCTCGGTATTTCTTTTAACCTGCAAGCCACTTTCTCCCCAACAAACTCGTCTGGGCATCGCCCCGATGCGGGTTTGCACCAATCCGGTATGGTTGAGCGTCCGATGACTTGTCCCGGTTGGTCCAACACTTGCGCTGGGAATGCGGAAAGAGTCTAGAACACGATTCCTTGTGAATGCACACGGTCTCTTGAAAGCAATCAGGTCCCACGGGAATATGCAGCCCTACTTCTTCACCAGTAGTGTGCCTCGTGCTGCGGGAGCCTGACCACTCCCACCCCGCCGCCGAGGCGCCTGTAGTTCATGCTTCCGCACAGCTTCCACTGATTCTGCTCTGGGTCATAGACTTCGATGGTCTTCAGGTAAGTGGTGCCATCGAACCCGCCCACGGCGTACAGCAGTCCGTTCACCACTGCCAGGCCCACCTAGGAAAAGTGTTGGCGGAAGACGACTCGAAATGGGACACAAACAGTTCAACGCAGCAAAGCCTATTGACGTCCGCAGGAAGCAAATAATTTGTCTATAATGCAATTAAATGCAAAGGTGCACGCGAGCTGGACAAGAATGACAAAGATTTGCGTTCTGTCTTTTGTCCCTCTTCTCCAGGGATTATTTTCGTCAAATAATTTGTTTTGTCAAATTTGGTGAGGTTTTACACTACGCAAGCACAAATCATCTGAAGCTTCACCAATAGTACATACCAGCACTGCTTTTATAAATAAAAGATATAGTACTATCTGTTTCTCAAATTAGGAATAAATTATAATAAGAATAAATCGTATTGCCTTTCCTCAAACACGCATAGTACATTGTTTATTCTGTGTGCAATGTACAACAGTGGCAACATACAAACAAACTGATCACATACACTTGGTGGACGTGAGGTGCACGAGGGTAATACTGGATAAAAGTGTCTGGAAGACCCTATATGCTCGCAATGCGTGTGATTGCCAAATATTGTCCAAATACTCGTTATTTGAACATTCAAAAATGGCCAAATAGCCAATCTTTACACCGAAGATAGACGGAATACAAAAAAAATGAAAGATGTTTACAATTTCCTGTAATGCCTAGAATTAGAGTGCAGCTGAGCTCTTGAGGAGGAGGAGGGGAAGGTATGCCCCTCCTTCTCATCCGTACCCTCACCTCCTCCTCCCCCTCGTGACGTCACTCGTGAAGGTCGTGACCTTTGTGACATCGCCATTATGGGAAACGTTTCATAACTCAACGCTCAGTTACGCCGACGGCGACGCCGCTCAAGCTGGAAACTGGCGCCTAAGAGTTGCGCTCTAAAAACCCCATTAAATTCATCTTCGAAATTTTAAATATTTGCATGGCAGAATATGGTACGAGGTAAGCCGGCTAAGAGGTTCATGTAATGTAATCTGTATGCTCCAAATGACTCAAATGGCTATGCTAGGGGACAATTTTCTATGGCCATGAAGTATGCAGTATGGGAGAGTCTGCTCGAGTGCCGATGAAAGCTGTGCACGCACACTTTTCTAAAATGCTATAGAAAGCTATTCCCGAGTGTAGTAATGCAAAGGAAATTTTAAAGTGGAAGGCAGGTGCTGAATCAAAGAAGAAAAGAAAGCGCTGGCAACGCACCCCTGAGCGCCGAGAGGTCATGGCCACGATGGGTTGCCACTGGTTGAGCTGCGGGTTGTAACGCTCGGCGCTGCTCAGCTCGGTGGTGTCGTCCCGACCCCCGACGGCGTAGATCATGTTGCTGTACACCGCACAGCCCAGATGCTTGCGCCTCGTGCCCATGGACGCAATCGAGCTCCAGCGGTTGGTCCGTGGGTCGTAGCGCTCCACTGCCAGACAAGAAAAGTAGAAGGCGGGAGCGTAGAGGCTTCAAACTCTCTTGGAAACTCGGGAGCCAACTCCACATTGTGGAAATGCAAGCCCCAATTTCGGACCTTTCCGACGGGGCCTCGGGATTTTCAGAGCGCAGATTCCGTCGGAGCCTCGAGGATCAAGGAAAGCTACGTTTCGTAACATGTTTGACCGATTTGTGCGTGAAGTTGGTGGAATTTGACAGAAATTAAGGCATGCGGAAGAGTCCTTGGATTCACCTGCACCTAACTAAGCAACTGCGCACCGTTAAAAAATAATTGCGCCGTCGGGACTCCGATCATTGTTTATAGGAGTGTCGTCAAAAAGCTTATTCATACTTTGGTACAAGATGTGAATGACGTGTATGCAATTCTTGTTTACGATGGATAACAAAAAATGTTGAGCACGCACCCACCCGAAAGTTGGAGATGGTCGGGCGAAATTAAGGATGGGCGCTCGTTGGGTCTGAGAGCAGAAAAAGCGCGAGGGGCGCACGGTACGGTAGGCCCCGATTTCATCTGATGAGACGGTACAGCAGTAGTACAGGGGTCTGGGGAACTCTTAATTTTGAAGCAGCTACGCTGCTCTCGTCAAGCAAGCCTACTCTGTGCCGGTGCTCTCGCATCGAGCTTTACCACTTTGCACAGAAGCGTGCGCATAAAACTTCACCGCTTCGCACCGACGTGTGCACATAAAGCTTGACGACTTAGCATCAACTTCTCGGAAAAGCAGGTGACACGGAGGAGCATCTCGGTTAGCTCAATGGGCACAGGAGTTTGCTGGGGTGGGTGCCCAATACGTTCATCGCCCATATTTCAAATGCTTAAGAAGTAGGGACAGAACGAGCGGGTTGGTAGGGATGATTAAACTTGAGAAGTAGGTGGTGGCCGCTTGTTGCGACACGGGCACATGCTCGGCATGTTACGGCATAAACCAGAGGGACCTAAGAGCACCTGTGTTGAGTGGGGATGTGCCGTCGGAGCCCCCATGGCGTAGAGGTAGCTTCCCAGCACGGCCACTGCCACGCCCAGCCGCTTGGTGCTCATTGGCGCCACCTTGGTCCACCGGTTTGTCTGGGGGTCGTACCTGGGGAGGAAGAAAACCTCTCATACATTGGGCTCCTTGGTGATGGCATTTCGAGGCACTTGCGTAGCACACAGGTCCCGAGTAGGCATGGGCGAATAGAGGATTTTGGGTCCGAATCGAATTCAAAGCGAATAGTGATTTTGGCCGAATAATTTCGAATCGAATAGTTTGAATAGTACAAGCAACAAATACCACAAGATATGTTTAAACAATAGTTTTATCTTTGCCCTTATTTGGTATTAGAAGTACTGTAATTGTTAATTTCAAGTGTATTGAGTTTGGGAGCATGAAATGGTCGGAAGCTTGCGCCACCTGGCTGGAAATCCAAGCCAGAGTACGTCAAACCCGTTTATATCGAACTCGCAAAAAAAACGTCTACCAGTTCGATATAGTGGGTAATTCGATATAAAATTTTTAATGAATTCGACTCAAAAATACACTTTCTGCTGAAATATTAAGCATTGAAGTAGTCTTGCATCTTCTGCTGCTTTTTCTTCATTGCATCCACGATAACGATATTTTTCTACGCTATCGACGGACTCCAAAATGCTGAGGCCGCTGCCTTCTATATTCGCGCATTAGCGCCGAACTATGCCGAGAGCACGGAACACGTCCGAGCAGAAGCACCTTCTCCTGCAGCTCATGATGTTTTAAAATCCTGAGACTGGGAAGGAAAATGAAGAAAATTGTAAGACAGAAAAAGGGGACAGGGCAAACGTTTGCCCTGTCCCCTTTTTCTGTCTTACAATTTTTCTTCATTTTCCTTCCCAGTCTCAGGATTTTAAAACATCATGATCAACATACACCAGCTCGCCTGCACCTTGACAATTTTTTCGTTTCTCCTGCAGAGCGCCGTTTTGCTCTGCAAGTTGGCTTTCCCCTAAAATTGGTGGTGCGTTGGGGGAAGCCAGCTAGCAGAGCAAGCTGGCTTTTTTTTTTAATGCGAATAGCATTTTTTGGATACTTCACGCACTTTTCGTCTATGTATCTATCCAGTGGCGTCACAGGGGGGGCGGGGGGGGGCGGGGGGGGCGGACCGCCCCGGGTGCAGGGCTCAGGGGGGTGTCACGGCGGGCCATGGGGGGGGGGGGGGGGGGGGGAGTCGCGGCGGGTTACGCGAGAGCGGGGGGGGGGGGGGAGGGAGGGAGTTTTACGGGACACGCGGGGGGGGGGGGGGGTGTCGCGGCGGGCTGCCGCCCCGGGTGCCGCTGACCCTCGTGACGCCACTGTATCTATCTATCTGGCTATCTAACCTCTTACGCCGCGGGTCGATAAATAAATAAAAAGACCGGCGCCGGCGGGATTCGAACCGTTGACCCTTTGATCAGCAGGCAGACGCGCTAACCACAGAGCTATGAAGGCAGTCATTCAACGCACTCTAAACACCTGTTTATATCTTTACCATCGCGCGCGTTCCATGCACGAGGGCTCATTCCGCTCTCGTGAGGCTTAGCACGGCCCCTAGCTCACCCTCTCCCGCGCTCGGGAGAGGGTGATGAGCGGCCGTGCTCACCCTCACGAGAGCGGGATGAGCCCTCGTGCATGGAACGCGCGCGCACCGGTAGCTGTGACAGCGCTGTAAAGCGCGTCCTATGGTAAAGATATAAACAACCGTATAGAGTACCGTTGGTTGAGACTAGCTGAGACGCCAGAAAGTCTGGTCGGTACCATTTTGAGTGTTTGTGCGTATGGCGCGTGCTTTGCTCGCCTTCCTAAGTGACACAAAAGCACGTGCTGGGCTGCGGAGATCGTGCGCAGGGCTGTGAAAGTGTCAACAAATTTAGAATCGCCTCAAGAGTGGGCTGGCGTATCTAGAGTGTGCCGGCCACCTGACGAACGCGCATAACTCCGCACCGTTTGATGCTATTCGCATTAACGTAGATAATCATTCCCAAAAGATGGGTTCTGCTGATTTTTTCTTTTTTCGGGCGGTTGCGTTAATTGTTTGGAAGAAAGAATAATATTCTCTTTTGCGGACGGAGCGGGGAGAGGGAGTACGGAGCACCCTCTCTCCGCTCCCTCCGCAAAAGATATTTTTCTTTTCTTCCAAACAGTCAACACAACCGCCCGGAAGAAAGAAAGAAAAAAAAAAAGCCAGCGTGTTTTGCAAGCTGGTTTTCCCTCAATGCGGCCGCTCGCGTTGGGGGAAAGCCAGCTTGCAGAGCCAAACGGCGCTCTTGGCAGTTCGATTTATCGGTAGCGGCTGCTATTTTTGTTCGATGTAACCATAGTTTTTGCTATATATTATCACTGTAACATTACTGTGCACAAACATTGTTCGGTATAAGGAATAATTCGATGTAAACGGGTTCAATATAGTCGGGTTTGACTGTATTAAGAAAGGTCGAATAATTCGATATTGTCAAATACTTAAAAGCCTCTGACACGCTAAAAAAAAATTTTTTTTTCATGCTAGGCGTTGAAATGGCATATCAGGACATCACAAAAAAAATATTTCACTATAGAGTTGCGTAGTTTTTTTATGAAAAATAGAAATACGAGGTGCAATTCAAAGTTCCCGCCGTGCACTGTGACGTAACAGTGTACTGCAAGGTGTCGGGGCGGTCAGAAGGGAGGCATCGCCGGAAGTCATGTGAGTTGTATCGCTCCTCGTGCTTACCGCGAACGCGTGTAATATTTAAAAAAAAATATTTTTGTTATTCTTTGCACCTTTACGAGCGATCCAAGCAGACAAGGTTTCTTTTATTTGCTTTTCATCGCTTAATGTTGCTGTAAAGGTAGAAGAAGCGGAGTCAGTGAATTGACGTAATTAACTACAATGCCTAGAAGGTGCTGTGTGAGGGACTGTCCCGGTATTTCAGCAACTGAGGAGACCACACTGCATGCATTTCCGAGAGACATGCATCGGCCGCATGTGCACCTAGTAAACAAGCCGCATGTGCACCTAGTAAGTTCTACTCATGTTCTAGACAAAATACGTACTTTGTGCTCGACGTTTACTTGTACTTGGTACACAAACCAGTTCATATTCTTTAGACGGCAGGCATCTTTAGCCTGGAGAGTATCCGATGATTCAACGACCTCGGTGTCTGAACCTACAGCAATGCGATCGGGCATGTCGTATGCTAGCAATCCTAATTTCTGCGAGCGTTCTAAATTTTTTTTCAAAACTTGATAGCTTGTTTTGTGCCCAGTATAGCCCTGTATTATCGGACTGACGACATGCACTCGTACACCGGCTTGTACTCGCAACGCTTTCATCATTGACCTCCATCACGTCGATCCACTGACTCTTCGTCCTCGAATTTTACAGCACGCAAGCGAACCAACGGTGCAGCGATAAAGAGCTAGTAATACTGAAACTTCGTTTTCTACAATCGCTCGTACATAGAGCAGAAAAAAAAAAAAAATCTTAGGCACGGTCGCGGAGAGCACGAAGAGTGAAACTCACGTGACTTCCGGTGAACCCACTTTTAGTGACGTAGGTCGATGGCTCCCTTCTGACCGCCCCAACACCTTGCGGTACACTGTTACGTCACAGTGCACGGCGGGAACTTTGAATTGGGCCTCGTATTTCTATTTTTTATAAAAAAACTACGCAACTCTATATTGAAATATTTTTTTTGTGATGTCCTGATATGCCATTTCAACGCCTAGCACGAAAAAAAAAAATTTTTTTTTGGCGTGTCAGAGGCTTTTTAAATTTGATTCGAAGCGAATGCCGAATAGAACAGAATTCGATTGGCTATTCGTAATAACCGAATATTCGCCCATCCCTAGTCCCGAGTTTCACTCTTTCGCGGCACAGTCTCTTCTCTAGAGCCAACGTTACTAGAACTCTCAGTTGGGAAACTCACCGTTGAAACCTGGGCCGCTGGCGTCCATCGAGACCGAGCTAAATGCAACAACAGCGCCACTCTGTATCATTTGCCTTAACTGTGGTCGCCTTGAGCTTTTAGAAAGCATGTTTTTGCGTAAAAACTAACAGAAAAAACTCTTTTTGTGGTAACTTTTATTGGAGTTTAGTACAAAATGGGGGGCGCGTGTTGTTTTCTAAAATCTTTAGTTCGCAAGGTTTTGCAGTATAATTATTATTGTTTTTATACAACCCTGCCTCAGCGGGGATTTCAGGTAGCGCATCCTGAGTTAGGCGCATATTAACCACGGTAGTAAAGCGCGGCGCGTCCGCTTGGCAGTCGGGGGCGGTACCTTGAAGCCCCTTCCACAGTATCTGTTGTGGCCCCAAAATGGCCGATTACATCGAAAATGGAAGTCACGTGCAGTTCCTGGACTGGCCGCTGCGGG
Source organism: Ixodes ricinus (assembly GCA_037355805.1). Classification (NCBI taxonomy): domain Eukaryota; kingdom Metazoa; phylum Arthropoda; class Arachnida; order Ixodida; family Ixodidae; genus Ixodes; species Ixodes ricinus. Next base: position 72,828 of record JAZHYW010023207.1, on the reverse strand, counting down.
AGAAGTGGCGGCGTTGGGATCGCCATTAGCTCGGTTCTCGTGGACGGATCGGTGCCACTTTTTCAGAGCAGTCTCTATGGCAGTTTCCCAACTGAGTGGTTCTAGTGACGTTGTCTAGAGCCCAAACCCGAGACATTTTTGTAAGGGTCATGAGGTGTTTAGCTACACTCCATTTCACCATAAAGTGGACTACGGCAGACGCCACGAGCCATCCAAATTGATTCAGTGCAGCAGGGATGTCACGTGGTTTCTTGCGAACGGACGTAACAACACTCAGAGTGGAGTTGAGGGTGTGCTCTCGGCACTGGAGGGGCTTGGAAAACTTGTAGCATTCACCATGGCCCAGTTATGGGTTATATGGGATTTAGCTGCAATACAAACTACTTGACCAAGGTGTTAGATCTCAACCTTTTTATAATAGCATGGCCACTGTGGATGCCGACGGCCATTGAAACCAAGCTCTCAACGACGTCGGACTCGGAATGAACGCCGACATGTTGAACCAGAGAGGCATACCTTTCGACAAAGTTGAGGCAAGAAACTCCGTCCTGGCCACCCACTGCGTACAGGTAGCCGTCAAGCACGGCCACTCCCACGCTCGTGCGACACGAACTTGTTGGGGCCACGTCGCTTGACCACTGGTTCGTCTGGGGATCGTACCTGCGGGCCGGAATTCTTTTGTTTAGCACAGACTGCCCCTCGGCTCACGTGGCTATTTTGAATCCTCGTGTATACTGCCATCACTGTGACGTACCCTAAGTGTGAAGCTCGAGTTATGTGCCCTGTAGCACATTTCATTGGCACCCACTACTTAGACTATTACCGAGAAAAAGCAACAGAGTGCAGACCAACTGATGGAGAAGCTAACCATGATGCGAATTTACCCGAGACCAGGATAAGGAAATTTGAATGTTAAAATCTCCCAATCAAGACAATGTCCATCCCTTTTTTTTGTCTCTTCCACTTCTTGCATCTTTTATTTGCTTGACTACAGTTCCAGGTTCATTTACATTGCGGTATCACTGAGTAATGCTTCAACCTCCCGTGTTTACCGGACCATCCAGACAGGTCTCGCGATGCACCGAAAAAATAACTACGAACACCTTCGGTGCAGCACATATTGCACCCATGTATAGCTTTACACATTGACACCATGGGAAAACAAGCCAGGAGTTTGGCTTCCGTTTATAAAACTGGCACTTCCGTGCAAAGCGACCATCATAAATGTGTTTGACTGCACAATCCATTAATCTATAGAATCGCCAAGAACAAATTTTGAAAAGAAACTCGCACACCGTTCAATGCTGTTGAGGTAAGACTGGCCGTCGTGACCTCCAACCGCATACAACAGGTCGTTGAGCACAGCGACGCCGACGCCACAGCGGCGCTTGCTCATTGGTGCCACCATGCGCCATTCGTTGGCCTGGGGGTCGTACCGCTCCACACTGGCAATGGCATCTCCACTGCACCATCCACCCACTGGAAGGAAGAAGAAGCGAGTTTGTGTCTAAAATACCAAGCCTTCTCTTCACCTTGGAAACCATAACCAATATCTGAAATAAAGCCCCTTGATAAAAATCTATGCTCTGCATTTCTTACAAGTACCGACAACCGTTGTTGTGCACAAAAGGGAGCACTTCGCCACCAATTACTTTCAAGAGCCAATCATTTCATTGCTGCGCCACTGTTTGCTTCCAAGGGTGTGAGGCATGGGCCTCACATATTGGAGCATTTGTTGCTACCTAAAAAAGAACATAAATGCATTCAGTGGCGGATTCAGAAAAAGGGGGGGGGTGTTCGGATGTCCTGACCCCCCTCTCGAATTCCGCATGTGTAAAATTTTAGGGCGGGCAAAAAGGGGGGGGGGTTTCAAGTGTCTGATGCTCTGACTCCCCCTCTGAAAACACCTATATCTGCCCCTGAAAACATTGTGGGGCATTAATCTGAAAGGGGCTCTCAAAACTTTGATAACGCAAGAACCTTGCCCCTTCCAAGAACTGCCAACGTTCTCCCAAAAGCACGGTTTTTCGCTATCTGCAAAGCAGTTGCCGATCGCACCTGTTCATGATACAGTACCGTCCTCATTTGAGTAAGAGGTGGGGGCTCTTTTTCCTCGGAAAGATGCACCCATGAGTGAATTATTTCCTGACCAATGGGTCTTGCGCATGCAGGAAGTGTTAAGAAACTTGGAGTGCTCATAAAACCCCATGTGTACCCTGTGGGACCCCCAAATGTACAGCACAAACCCAAGTTTAAGAACCGCTGGCTTGCACTCGAAGGGGTAACAATTCGATGGGCCCGTTAGCAAAGTAGTGCCAGCTCTCGTGCAGTGCTGGGAACCTCAATTGCACTGACTGTGTACAAGCTGTTCCGTCGTGCGCAAAAAATGCGCAGTGCCAGCCGCCACAGCTGCACGCACCTCCCATCCTTTTTCCACTACTGCCGTATGCACATGTGCCTGGTCAGCTTGGCTAGAGGGCAAGAATCTTCAGAATCCCGTAATTCCAGGATGTTCGCTGATGGCGCTGGCGCATGCGAAATCATGCGATTCCGGCTCAAGCCACTAGAATCTGAAAGTTAAAGAAGCTGATATTGCGTGAAGGCCATAGCCCCGGGACAGTGAAAAGGAGGCGCCTAGTTCTGCTATCAGTCGACCCCACCAGTGGTTGCAAAGAGCAACATCGGGAAGGTCACGGCAGACGCTTGGACGTTCAAGCTCGAGATCAGGTCCAACGATTGCGACTGTGGGCCATTTCGGAGTGGCGAAAATTTCGCATAAGACGGCGCTACCCGTTGAGCCAAAGTTCTTTGCCTGGTGGGTATTCCAGAGGAGGTTTGTACTATGAATGCAGTCTCGCAGTACGGTGCCAGTATGGTGTGCACAACCCCTTCTATCTCTAGCAGGCCTTCGCAGGCCCTGTGTTTCTTTGGGCGGTCCTCCGAAACGGCGTTCCCCGCTCACCGGCAAAGAGCACCTCCCCCGGCGGACGGGCTTGCGCGGCCGGGTGCGGGGCCCCTGCATGAGGGGCCGCTCCTGGGGCAGCAGCAGGTAATTCTTGGCCTCGTCCACCAGGTCCCGACACACCTCGTCGCTCTTGATCAGCAGGTCTGAGCCCACCGTGCCTACCAAGAACTTAGGGCTCAGCAGAGGCAGCCGCACGTGCTGCAGCACCTGCAAGGGAACCGGAGGCACGCCCGTGGGCCCCACTGCGCACGCAAACCTTGGCCTAGGGGGCCTTGTAGATGTGGGCCTCTGCGCTACAAAGAAACGACTGGCAACCTTTCTCTTCCAAGTCCTGTAATGCGTGGAATGCAATATGGAGCAATCGTCTAAATTTGGTGGCATCTATCGGGTGGCCCTGGAACGCAATTCCGACCTGCGTGTGACTAGACGGAAGGTTTTGCAATATTTGCGAGGTGAAATCTACGCGCTATCCACGAGAAACGGTCGCTTATAATGTTATAATTATAATGCAAATAAATGCAAAGGTGCAAGCGAGCTGGACAAGAATGACGAAAATAATTCCTGGAGAAGGGGAACAAGGGACAAAGGACAAACATAAATCTCCAAACACAGCTAGGTGACTGGTGAGCGACCAAAAAATCTGCCTGGTCCGGGTATCGAACCCGGACCTCTCCATTACAGGTGGAGCGCTCTACCAACTGAGCTAACCAGAGGTTAGACGTTAGTAGAGCAAACTGACGTCTAACCCCTGGTTAGCTCAGTTGGTAGAGCGCTCCACCTGTAATGGAGAGGTCCCGGGTCCGATACCCGGACCAGGCGGATTTTTTCGGTCGCTCACCAGTCACCTAGCTGTGTTTGGAGATTTATGTTTGTCCTTTGTCCCTCTTGTTCCCCTTCTCCAGGGATTATTTTCGTCGTTATAATGTTGTTGGAATTATTTCAAGCCCAAAGTGAAAGAATGACACCTACAAAATTATTAAAACATGTAAGCAGTTCGGAAATGTTCTAGGGCTACCCGATACTAGGTGGTGCCAGCGTGTTCTCTAGAGAGCCTATATTACAGAGATTGTCCAACTGCTCAATCGGGGTCATGTGTTTTATAGGTCATGTTTGCAACACGAGCTGCGAGGGGGTGACAAAAGTGTCGATCGTTTACGAGCGTCTCCGCCTTTCCGTCCACCCAATCTCCGCAGGAGCGTCCAACGTTGATTTGCAGACGCTTCTCATGGTTTCAGTCGCTCCTCCTCTTAAATCTAGGCTTGTTCACTCGTCGTAAGCAAGTGCACTCTCGTCGCGCTGAGTACAATCGGATGCAAATGTGCGAACCAGCCTTAAATGGACACCGATGGGGTACTTATGCATGCGAATGTTTTTATTTGAACATTACCTATGAGAGCCCAACTACCCGGAACACAATTTGCGGCTCGGAATTCGTATCCTTTCCGTCCGAAAACCGCTGGTCGAGGATTGGACGGTTTCAGGCGAGCTCACTCTCTTTTCCACGGTCACGTGCCGTTCAAACTGATGCGTACCAAATATATTCAAAGTAGTGCGTCATCTAAGGCACACATTCAATATTAGAACTAGAAAAGAATATTAATTCCATTTTTTGTGGCTTCCAAGAAGCTGCAAATACATTGACTAAAAAAGATTGTTGCACAGATCACAGGAAGTACATGTCATTCTCAATGTGGCGACGTACTGTGGGCTGGACCACGCAATGGCGGTGCACGACGGACCAACGTTGCGATGGACGTGGGACCTTTACTTCAGAACTGCGGTTCGTGGTACTGGCCAATCGATCTTCAACCGCAGAACAGCGATGGGAAGGTAACTTAAAAATGAATAGTAGGAGCAATAACCGAGAAGCTCCTCCAACAAACTGCATGCCGAGGTTTGTACACCAAATGGTCTGCACAGCAGGGATTTTGTTTGCAGGGATTGAGTTTGTCACCATGAGTCTGTCAAACACGACAATTCGGCACATTGTATGTTTGCAAAATCGGTGGCGCCTGGTGGGAAAATATGAAGGTGGGTGGGACATCGTAGAGATGGATGGTCAGCCAGAATGGTGGGTGGCAAAACCACTGCTACCCATCGTGGCGAGAACTCCGTGTGCATACTGGGTGCTTCCAAAGTTTACTGCCTTCAGCTGAAAGAGGCCGACAAGGGCGTGCTGTGAACCTCCAATTCAACTTTTCTGCTAGCCAGGACTACAGAATAAAAGCATTTGACAACTGCATCTATACTCTGTTTCACAATAACTTGGGTGAACTGTGAAGGCTAGGGCTCCGCGACCCAATAAGAGTGTCGGAGTGAGGCACGTGACCTGACGTCCCGGGAGCATTTGTGACACCACGCCAAATGCGAGACGCGAGGCCTGGAGGAACCGGCTGTCGTCTGCTAGCCAAGAGTCGTCTGCTCCGAAATAAACCAATTTCGACGAACGTTGTGGGAACCATGTGTTCCCCACATCCCTATTAAGGCCTAGCTCAGGCAGGCTGTGGGGCGTCGCCATGTCGGGGCGCGTCTCGCGATGCGAGGCGACGGACGGCTCTCCCTCGCCCTTCTCGCGTGATTCGCCGTAGGCACACTCCTTCGGGATCTTGGCACTTGGACGCATCCGCCCCTCCGGGGAGCCAACCTACATCCGACCACCCCGGGCGTGTCCATTCCCGCAGGCTATATAAGACAGCCCAAATCCAACGGCCAGGAGCGACTCTCGCTGGGGGAGGCTCTGCTCGACGGAGCGTTTTTTCTTTTACTCGACCCTCCCCCTGTGTGATACTGTCAATAGCGGCAGCGCGGACACCGACTAGTGATCCTGTCATAAGAAACAGTGCCATTATCTTGGACATTGTTGGCCCTCGGGCATACGTGTGGCGTTATCACCAATAAACACATCATTATCCGGACTCAAGGAACCCTCTGTGTTTCTAAGTGGTACCCCCAAAGGGGAATCCCACAACGTCCACTGCAGCAACATATCGTCCGCTAGAATAGCGAGCACTTCGGGAACAGTTCATGAGACTACCATGCACTAAATCTAGCCGCTAATTTATGACAGGTGCTAATACCAGGGCACAGTGCAATGTTTTGAGCGGAAACAGCCAATTACATGGCTGCGATCGCCGATGATCGCTAACAGCCATGGCGCTACAGGGCGAAAAAAATCGAGCGGATATGGATGTGGCTATCACTGTTTTGGCTTAAATATAACTGAAAGTCATAAATTTTTTATTATTTATTCTTTACTCTTCGTATCTTCTCGTAATAGATGGAATCGCGTGAGTTCAATTGTCGTTAAAAGAAAGAGAAGCCTAGAAATATTTTTTGTAGCGGAGGGCTTTGTTGCTGTTGCGGTAACGAGGCCCCATCGGCCTCGACCATGGAGCGTTATCACGTGCCTTGCTCCGGCGTCCTTATTGGGTCGCGGGGTCCGCAGCCTCCACAATTCGCCAAGTTATCATGAAACGGAGTATAGACTTTTCACTGTACACTATATTTGCAATTTTATTACATGGCACTACTTCTAGAAAAGCATAGACAGACTCCTTCAAACGCGAAAATTCATGAGCCGACGTTGAGTTCGAATTGATGAGAATCTATTGTATTGATTGTCCACAGTTGCTAAACTTTACGCTCGGCCATACCTGGGTATCTCCAGCTTCTCATCCTCGCAGAAAATTCTGCAGAAAAAGCTTCAAGCGAGCCACGGCCTCGAGTACTCACCTGCCCGAGATTCTGTCTCCGCTCGGTGACGTTGTACTTGACCCAAGACATGACCGCGGAAAAGACCTGCTCCTCACTCCGGACGTTCAGTTCGTCGCTAGAAATGATGTCCACCAGTTGGTTGACGGGCAGGAGTAGGAACTCCTCGCTCTCCATCACCTGCGGGACAGCAAAGTCTTCGTTTTAGACCCGCCTCTTCCACATTTGGCACCACTGCCGCCCGAGGTCACTATAGTTACTGCCGGGATAAGAACTGCGGGGAGGAGATTCAGTTGTCCCACCTCGAGCACAAGCCTCCTACCTTCGATAACGCTTCGGGAGCTCGCAAGCTTCAAGCGTGCACGTGCAGCCAGAGCACAATATAAGATAACGAGTGCATACTGGAGTGTCAGAAGGAGATGCCCTGTCGTTTTTGTTGTCAGTGACCCTAGAAAGTTTGATTTGTTGTCACGGCTACCTGTTGCCTGCACACTTACTAAGGTGTATCTTTATCTCTAGATTCAAGTTTGGCCATTCCACTCGCCAGAAAAAGGACAAGAAAATCGGTGAACTAGTTCCACTGGAAAGGGGAGTAACCAACGTGCCTCCTGGAAGTTGTGCTGGGTGAATTTGTCGGCGATGCGCAGCAGTTCTCGGCACGAGTGGGTATCGGCGAAGGCCCGTATGCCCAGGCAGTTTGTGGGGTCCAGCTGCCTCTTGAGGAACTCGCAGCAGACGTCCTGGATTTCCGCCATCTGAAGCAGGCAGGCGGCCGGCAGCAACATTTGCACGTTGCCCTCTTCCACCACAATGTGCGACGTGTACGCAAAGTCCATCAGCAGCTCCATGGCGTGTTCGTCTATGTCCCGGATCGTCACCTGGGGAGAAAGCGCAGGGAACGCGGGCTAGTGGTAGGCCATCCCAGACTGAGATATAGGTATGACTGTCACTTTGTAAGCGGAGTCTTAATATTACATGCCAGATGTCCTAAAATAACAACCTGCGGCTACGTTACGTCGGACGTAGCACGAAAAACAATGCCAGTATAAAAATCCAGTGTTGTGTGCAGAACAGTTGTATGTATAGGGTGGTTCAAGTCACCAGGCTCAATTTAAAATGGACCGTAAAAATCGATGCCTGCACGTAGCAATCTGAACTTTTCGTCATAAGTGTAATTCACAGGTCGGTTTTTTCTTGTAAAATTACAAAGCGTAGCTCTCTTTCTGTAAACAATAAGGCCAAGAAACTTGCCAGGTTCTACGGCAGGCAGCAACGCATGACGACAGGGCCCAGTAGCGAGGTGTGTTTGGCGTTCATATTGATAGATGGCGCTACCTCATTATCGCGACGGCTCGCGACCACCGTGGTTTATTAAAATTAATATAATCTTATTGAAATGTACCTTCGATTAAAAAATGAATGCGAACAATAAAAGCAAAACTTGAAGTAAAAAAATATGTCTTCATAATGACGGCGCTTTTCCTGCCAACAGATTTCGTCTGCGTGTCGTCTGCTATCTTTCGCTGGTCGGCTGCACCTTCAGACGCTGCTCCCGACGCCATTTATCAATACGAACGCCGAACACACCCCGCTACTGGACTTGGTCGTCTGGGTCGCCGCCCGCCGTAGACCCCGGCAAGTTTATTGGCCCTATTTTTTACTAAAAGAGAACTACGCTTCGTCATTTTACAAGAAAAACCCGATCTGTGAAATACACCTTTGAAGAAAAGTTTACATGGCTACGTGCAGGCGTCGATTTTCACGGTCCATTTTAGATCGAGCCTGGCGACTTGAACCACCCTATATGCAGGTTTCGAGGCTGCAGAAACTGAACCTTTTCTATCTGCTCAGAATGACAAATCTGAGTGTGCAGCAACAAGCATGATGCAGCAATGACCATGAAAATCAGGGGTTCATGACAGCTGAGGTCTATGTGCTTCTAATACCCCTACCACAGGAAAACGTTCAATGTAATTTCCATTGAATGACATTATCTGACTGCATGCAATCAGTTGTACGCCACTCTCGGTGCAATGCAGTGCACACAGAATGCTCATAGTCAGGATCACGAGCTGGTTCGCCGATCATTTAATGCCATTAGATGGGAATTACATTCAACTCTGCCATGTAGCAGGGGTTATATGTGGCACGGAATTAATAAGGCAAATACCATTACTGACCAAAAACACTCGAGAGAGATATTTATGTCCATGTTTACTCCTATAGGAAGTATTCCCTGGCGGCCATAGCTGTCTGCACGACTGCTGAGCGCGTGCTGATGGCGAGCTTCCACGTGCATTCTGCACCCTCAAGATTGCCGGTCTTAGCAGCCTTTTAATGTGGGCTCGTTCAGAGCATGTGCTCCAGACATCACCCACAAATATGGCGCCCAGTGAATACTCCTTATAAACCGGTTATGAGGATAATCAAACTGAAGACTGATTAATCGTAAGTGGGATTTGCAAACAATATGTGCAACTGCTGCTAGCTAATGGTGTTGTTGGCTCACCACACTGCAAGACTGACATATATCCATATGCGCTGTGTTCTACGCAGTAATGTGGTAATGTCCCAGCTAAAAATTCTTATTAAATCCAACTGGAATTGTAGCTGGTTTTAACTGGAACCAATTGGTTTTAGTGGGTTCCAACCGGAAGCACACTGGCCAATGGGTCTCACCAATTGGAATTATTTTTCCAGTTGGAACCTGCATGGGTTCCAAATGGTTCCCATTGGCAGGGACCAATTGGTTGTCCAAAAACCCAATTAGTACCAATAAGAAAATTCCAATTGGAACTTAATGGGAATTTTCAACTGGGGATTGGTAACGAACTGTTGCATTTCTTCATTATTCTCGTTTTGTTTTATTTGTAAGCTCCTCCTGCCTGGTCCCCTGTGGAGCCTGCAGTATTGTTAAATAAACATATAAAAAGACCCCTAACATTTAGCATGTCGCCTAGTTAAGCATATTAGCCATGTAGAAAACGAGAAGACAGCGTTTTCGGTACCTCTGTTTGCCGGCTCTCGGCCAGCTCGCCCGTGAACATGGCGTGGAAGTAAGGGCTGCATGCCGAAAGGACGATGCGATGCGCGAAGATCTTTCGGTTGCCCACCAGGAGCACGACGTCGCAGAGTTCTCGGTGCAACCGGAGCAAGTTGACGGCTTCCAGGGTGTGTCGTGAATGTTTCTCGGACGTATACTCCAGCCTCGCGGGCGAGGCCGAACTGTCCAAATCGGTGTGCAGTATTTCGCCCATGGTGCTACGAAAGCAACGAATATCGTTCATAGTCCTCGGGAGTTACATAGCTGAGCAAGCTCGCCTGTTATCGTCTTGCCAGTCATCCGATCGCCTTCGCAGTCCGTTACAGAAGGAACTCGGTGTATCTGAATCTCCCTTTTCCGCGATTAAAGGGCACCGGGCTCAAAAGAACTCACGCACGGAACAGAGGAGGTGCAAAGAGCAGGAATGGGTCAACGCCTCATAATTTCCACGACCCGAATGCAGCAGGAGTCACGCAGATAGACGGATCGCTTGTTGAAGACGTTAAATGCTCCGTGCGCACAACGGCGAGTAGTGCTAGTAGTAGTAGTTATCGTGAGGACGGTTTTGTACTTATTGCTAACGGTGGCTTGTTGGCAGCCAGACCGCATACCTCATCAACGTAACATTGGTAACATTTTCAACGCTTCTTCACTGTCCCTCATTCCGATTGGTGAGATATGTCTCAATCAAGAACTTCTCCATATCTCAAGCGCATGCGCATAAACTATTCCTACTCTTTTTGTCGCATTTGGTTTTGGTATTTTCATTTTATTTTTAGCACGCATGCTCCGTGAAGTTAGAGAAGTTCTAACTCTAGATACAATAAAGCTTACAGAGTGAAAACAATGTTTGCTCGAACAAATTGTATAAATGTAGTAAACTTCGACTCAAAAAATTAACTAGTAAACTTTAAGTGACCCTAACGAATATTTATTATATTGTATTGAGTATATTGCTTTGTCGCTGTTAGAAGGTGCTGCCGAAAGCTGTCAGCGGAAGTTTTCCGAAAAATGAAAAGAATCTGCACCGAAGCGTCGCGGCACGGCCAGTGACGGCAACTCGGATTGACCTCGTCAAGCCGTCGCCATCTTACGTAAACTCGTCCGGTGGATATCCAACCTTTTTTCTCTGAAAGTAAGTCCGCATTTGGCACCCTTCTTTTCCAAACAGCGCTAAGCAACGATCCGCACCGAAATATCTGAACTTGTTACCAAATCGCGGGCGTGAGCACTTCGCAGAAACACCCGCACGTTAATCGCCGGATGACAACGCCCAGGCTCGGAGATGCTCTCACGCGAGCGCCCTGATTCATTCGTATTTATTGCAACCGAAATGCCGAGGGATCTATTTCTCGTTTTGGCTACTCGATCGCTTAACACAAATACACAAGCATTCAGTGTACGTTTGAAAACATCAGCGAAGCGACTGGTACCCGAGGCATCCTAACGACCTTCCTTCACGTTTGTAGACATTTTGAGATCACTTTGTGAGGCTTCAGATATTTCACTCATACTCTAAATAGTGTCGGGCTTGTCGTACTTCGGTCGTTATATGCTTCGATTTGTGTTAAACAGATCTACGCCTTCTTTATTTTATGTTTATTATTGACCGGCGAGATCGTGCTGTACTAGTACCGTGCTACCACTTGGGGAGGGGCCGGTCGGGCACGTTGCAAGACTTCACGCACTCCACGCACGCGATGCGATATGAGAGATGCGATCGGAGAAGTCAGTACCGGTTTCCGCTTTTTCCGCTGCTATTTCTGGTGTCGTGCTCGTTTTGTTGATATCTATGGCATTTCTATCTCGAGTTGAACAGCTTTTTTCGCGATTTAATCGGATCTGAAGGCACGCGTGAAAGATCGGTAGAGGCATTGCTCTACTTTCCTAGATCGAAGAACTGCGCCTTCGGTCGTAGTTTTGTCTACTGCTGTAATAACGTTATAAATAAAAATAAAAAGCACAAGATTAAAAAAAAATTAAGCTTAGCCCCCCTTCCCTTCCTCCCTTTCCCGGCAATTATTGGTAGTGGTATACTTTTTTATAATTTTTTTCTCCTGTCGATTTATAAACTATCGAACAGGAGGCACACCTCACAGTGTCGCTGATCCATTGTGCTCCAAATATGCAGTTCCTGCTGCCGCTGTCCTTGCAGTTTCAGACAGATAACATTGCGCAACTTATCTGCAATCATCCACATTCCTGACGGGCTATATCCGAGCGCCCGTTTTTTTTTTTCGGAGTCTTTCAGTATAAGGATGGAGCTGTTCAAATTTTTTTCATGACTTTTTCATAAATTTTTGGCGTTTCTAGGACACCTTGTCATTTTGGTGTTTTCTAGACTTTGTCTCATCGTTTACTGTGATGTACGTTTTTTTCTTTTTTTGGAAAGTAGATTAAGAAAGCAAAAGCCAAAATTTGAGAGCTAGGTCACTTTGTCATTCAGCGCACCTCATCAGTTAAGTGCATGGGCGTGGTCATGGCTTTGGACTAGGAGGGAGCAAATTCAGTTCATACTAAAGACATGAAGCTTTTTTTTTTTTTTTCGTGAGCAAATTTTGTTAAATATAAATATGCTCTGCGATACAGCATAGTTACTGGCAGTTTATAAACAATCTGCCCACCCAAAACCCTGTTGACAGGAATTTGGCTTTATGCAACTGCTTGCCATGTGAAATGCAGTCTACGCTCATTATAACAGACCTGGTTACAACAGACATTTGGATATAACATACCGATTTGTGAAGTTCAGTTGGTTTTCCTCTATGCACCATTGACTGAACTTCATATCTGCATACAACATACTCCTTCTACAACAGACTGAAATCTTGGTTAAAATCAAGGTCTGTTATAACGAGCTTAGACTGTACCTGTCCACTACAGTGCTGTCCACAATGAATTTTCTGTCAGTCTTGCTTCATAAAGCTCTTGACTTTTATCGTAAATTTGTTGTGTTTAGAATAAAACCAAGTGAGAGAGAGAAAGAAAGAAAGAGAGGAACTTTTTTTTCTGATCCACAGTCAGCCTTAAAAAGTTGGAAATGGCCCTTCATTGTGTCGTTACAATTTATTTTGAGTAAAGCTATACGCACTCTGTAGTGCACTTCGGACGGAAATGGCTATATGCACTCTGCTAAACTCGTATAAAACGAATGCTCACAACGAGTTTTCTAAGCGATGGCATAGCATAGGGGTTAAGGTGCCCGCTTTATACGCAAGTGGACGCGGGTTCGATGCAAGTTCAATCCCGGTGGGCCTACATTTTTTTTTTTTTTCTTGAACATTTTTTTTTTGTTGAGGCATTTGGCAATATTTACGACATTTCTTTTTTGCGATGAACACTAAAAAAACCGAATGTTGTTGACGAAACTTCGCAGAACTAAATGGTATGGGTCTCCCTTTCTGGAGATGCGATCGGGGACAGCGGGACTTGGGTTGCCGGCTGGACGCCTCGAAGCGGCGTGTACTGGTTAAGTTTTGTAATTAGCAGCCGCACACTGTCGCCGCGAAGCGGTTTGAACGCAGGCGGGGGCTGGCTTAACACGCTCCCCAGTGAAAACCGTTTGAAAAAAGTGGCCTGAGCGGCATGACCTCTCCGCAGAGTGCATATAGCCATTTCGTCCGAAGTGCACTATGGAGTGCGTATAGCTTCAGGGTGTCGAACCGGTCATTATTTTGGTTTAGGTTCGGGTTCAGCAGCATTGTATTTTGTTCCGGTTCGGTTTCGGTTTAGGGTAGCGCACATAATATCACTCCGGTTACCGGTTTTAGTAAGTGCGAACTGGTTCGAACCGGTTCTTAACTCCACCTTCGAATATTGACCGAGCACTTCCAGCAGCCTTTTCTGAGCACAAGATGCTTGCAATAGACCAATCCCAAAACTACTCCCCCTTCAGGCAGATCTGGAAACCCAGCACAGTGACATGGGCAAAAAGACATAATTAATGTGGCAAGGCTATTGCTTGCAATATACTGATCTTAGGTGAAGTATATACAAGCGATCGGCTTTCCTTTTTATGGTGTCTTTTGCACACGCAACTGTAGAGTATTTCAGACTCTGCCAGATGAGGGCATAATTTCGGGATGGGTCTATAGACCTATCCAAAAAACAGCTTGTGGTCGGTGCCATCTTTAGTGTTCGTGCGTATAGCGTGTGCTTTGCTCGCTTTCTGAAGCGACAAACATGCACATGCTGGGCTGTGAAGATCGCACGCTGGTCGAGCGGCTCACCGGCCAGCTCGGCCACACTCAACATACTGATGAAAGTGTTGTTGACCTTGCCTTACGGGGAAGCCGCCCACCGTGTTCTACATAAATAGTTCTACTCACTAGCTTCCCAACGAACACAAACACGTGCGGAAGGTGTTAGACTCCAAAGATAGCAAAACATTAAAACGCACCAAAGATGGCAATGACCCTGAGGTGCCCTGTTTCAAGAGGGCACCCCTCCCCAGACCCTCGCCAGAGGGTGTCTGTGGATTCTTCGCACGCCAAACAGACAACTCTCGATAGCCAACAGGTTGGCTTGCGAAAATAGAATTTAAAACCATAGAAGATCGTTCAAATTCGTGACACCCGTCTGCGAGGTGCCTGTCACAAAATGGTTTGAAAGGCACAGCAAGTTGGGCAGCAATCGCCGGGAGTCTGCTGCTTGCAAATGGCCGAAGTAATTTGGCGCAAAGGTTATAAGGCCGGCCGCCCGTGCGGAGACGACATGAACCTTGCTAAAAAAACCATTCGCATCGTATCTAAACGAATTTTAGAAGTTACTCAGGCCAAACGTTTTTGTTTTGACACAAGTTAAAACATTTCGCTCGTATAATAAAATGTGGCTACATCTTGACATCGCTTCGGGTTCCGATGGAAAAACGCTGTTCTAAAGATCTCGTGGCGATTCTTCGTCTTCTCACATTGACTTTTTATCGCAAACAACGCTTTATGCAAATGACCCGGTCTGAGAGACTCAGAACCAGTTACATAGCATGAATTATTAACGTTAAGTGCGTGACAATATTATATAACAGTACTCACATTTTAAAGTGTCAGTTACCGAACAAAATTCAGGTAATGCCACCACAGCGAACGACGTTTCTCGAATGCTCAGTTGAAGACAATAAAAGAGTACTTCAAAGAAAAATGAGAAAGTGGTTGAACAGGCGGCATGCTGGCCTTGCTAGTCTGACAAACCTACAAAAAAAAATATACAAAAAAAACATTTTCTTTTCTTTCCCCCTTCCCTCCTCCCCCCTGGCCACCTTCCCAGGTGCGGCGCGTCGGCGAATCATCGCCGAGTGACGCTGCATTCGACGGCCCATGTTTTTTTCTTTTTTTGTTAGGTAACATTCCGAACACGTTGAAGAAAAGATTGTTTTTTCATTAAAACGGACCACAGCCGGCCCTACAAATTACACTGCCGATGCCACGCGGTACTTGTCTTACCTTCCTTCAGCGTGTTGCTGCACTCAAGCGGAAGGTCATGTGGTGCGCTCTCGGTGCTCGATTGGCTAAATGGCCCATCGACTGCAACTGTGGTCCATCTTGAGGTCAAACATTCGCGGACGCGTAGGCCTCCGTGCCTAGAGTGGCGCAATCCACTCCGACACTTGGACATTTCGTTGCCAAGCGGCCAAGCCCAAGCGGTGCTTTGAAATCGCCGCGCCACTACCGCGCAGCCAGGGTCAATCCAAGAAACAAAGTAAAGTTGAAGCTCTCAATATGCCTAAGTAGAGGTGGAAACTAAGCGAGCTCACTGACCACGCGGTCTCTTTGTGTCTCTGCTTTTGGTGATGATGTGTTTTTTATTACACATGCAATAAATACGAAATGTAAAAATATCTGACAGTATGTCGGATCAGTCTTGGCAATAGTATAAGAAAGAAATACGCCCGCAACCAATTATTGACAGAATTGGCCCTGAACCGCTTTCATTGAACCGGTAACCGCCACATCAGATTATGGTTTCGTTCCGGTTCGGGTTCAATATGAAGCGTTCAATTTCGGTTTCGGTTTTGTACCGGTTCGGTCGAAAATAACGGTTTTGATCCGGTTTTCGGTTCGGGTTCGGTTCGACACCCTGTATAGCTTTACTCATTTATTTTAGTACCCGTCTTGAGCCCCCTTGGGCAATGCTACTTTTATCTCCACGCTGTTCATGTACAAAGATCCCATGAAGTTATCGGAGAATTTTTATGACCCTGCAAATGCAGGGATACATTCAGGAGCTTGGCAATGGAGCTGCAGGAATTAAGGAAGTTTGTAAAATCGCTGACTTCTAGCACTTTTTTTAATGTTTATACGCAGAGGATTGGGGCCTCTACCTTTTACGGTACCTAAGTCATTTGTACATGGTTTGATTTTTAAACAAACAAGACCCATAAGGGCCCATTGAGAGCAGTTTACATATATGTCGGTTGAAGGTGGTCTAAATTAGTGTCATTTCAGACCCCGTTCAGGCCACTGTAATTCCAAATACAACTACTTTGGTGCCAAGAAAGCCTATTATTTATAGTAGGGTACCCTTAAAAACTATTTTTGACTAATTGCTTCATATTATTTCAAAATTTTCTTGGCAATTTAAGAAAAACATTGCTCAAAATCCAAAGTTTACAATGCATGGAAGCCAGAATTGAACAACTCTTGCGCTTTTATTCTATGAGCACACACCCAGATCGTGACCACTGCTTGATCTTGACGACACCAATACAAGTAAATTGCAAAAGCAAAGGTCAAACACAGGCTAACAAGGAAATTTCGCTTTCCTTCCTTGCAGATTTTTTTTTAATGTGAGTTATTCCGCCATCTGATGTCCTTTCTGCTCAATCGGTGCAGCATTTGGAGACTGTTGGTTTGTTTTACCAGCAGGAATAATGGGTACAGATCCAAGAGGTGTTGCACTAGACTTGAGAGGAGGAGGAGGAAAGGAGGATTAGGGATGAGGAAAGAAGGGAGAGGAGGATTGGAGAGAGAGAGAGAAAAGATAATGGCCTAAAAAAATGTCAAAATTTTTATGTCTTGAGCTTCTTTACAAGGGACTCCCGGTTGCTGAAGTCTGCACCCGTTTTTCAGGACTGCCGTGCAGGCTGACGTCACCGAGAGCGGGCGACGATGGATGTCCAGCCGAGGGACATCAAGGTCCTGGAGACCGTGGATGACATCCAGGACCGGAGGGAGCAGGTTCTGGGCCGCTACTCGCAGTTCAAGACAGAGGCCCGTCACAAGCGGGATCGGCTCGAGGAGTCTCGCCGCTTCCAGTACTTCAAACGCGATGCCGACGAGCTCGAGTCTTGGATTCACGAGAAACTGCAGGCTGCCTCGGACGAGAGCTACAAGGACCCCACCAACCTGCAGGTGGGCCCAGCTTCCCTCCCCCTTCGTTGAGGCTGACCCTTTGCATCTCGACGTCTTTGTCTCGGGGTAGGAGATGTTGAAATGACTGGTGATCGAAGTGCGACTGCTGCTAATCTTAGGACCGGTACCGTCTGTCCTTCCAGTCGTCTCTCGGCTCGCAAAGTGTGAAGCTTAAGCAACTGGCAACTTCCTCTTGTCTTCCAGTGTTCGCGTTTAAGAGACAGCATTTCGCTACTTTGTTTGTAGACTGCTTAGGAAAAAAAGAAAATGAAGAAATATTATATGTTTTCTGTCGTTCATGTTAGGATTATGCACACGGTATTTATTACCTGCTGTATTTTTTAGAATCAGCGAGGATTTTATTTTGTGGTGTTTTTTTATTCCTTGTGTTCTGCTATAAATGCAAGCTTATTCTAAAGAGAACACAGCATTGTATGGCTTACAAGAAGTGTTAGGTCGTTAGACAAGTGCTGCCATAAATGGCCACATCCTTGGTATTCTATCCCTCTCAGGTTTCCAGAATATTGTTAATCTATTCTCTTTCTATGTGCCGTTGCTTGTTCATTTCATACAGACTGATTACGAAAAACATGAATTGGTTCTACAGATGAACTTGTATACAGTGCAAAATACACAAACTTTGTTTTCTTTCCAGGCGAAAATTCAAAAGCACCAAGCCTTCGAGGCAGAAGTCGCAGCCCACGGAAATGCCATCGTGGTGCTTGACAACACCGGAATGGAGATGATTGGCTACGGTCATTTCGCCTCCGACACAATCAAGGTGAGGCAGCGGACCAAACTTATCTGCCTTTCAGGTTTCAAGACTGACTTGCAGTTTTAACAATAAGTGCTACCAGTGTTTTATCCCATGATCGTTCGTGTTCTGAATCGAGCTGCAGTGTGTGTGTCGGAACCTCTGTGTGAGCTGCTCTTCTGACGATGCAGCAATGCCTTGATGAGCTTCATCGCCTCTGGGAGCTCCTCCTGAGCAAATTGGCGGACAAGGGACAGAAGCTGCAGCAAGCGTTGGTGTTGGTCCAGTTTCTGCGCCATTGTGATGAGGTCATGTTCTGGATCAACGACAAGGTGAACAAACTCATTCTCTATCTATATCTATTTGGTTTATTGTATGAGTGAACTAACCTGTGCCAATCAACTTTGTATCACTTCGATGCACAAATTGTTTTTCATCGTCTCAGTTTTGCATATTACACTTCATTTCCAGGAAACTTTTGTGATGGCTGACGAGTTTGGTCAGGACTTGGAGCATGTTGAAGTTCTTCAACGCAAGTTTGATGAATTTCAGAAGGTATGATGCTAGTGCCACATAGTCCTTTTCTTTGTGCAGTTTGGTTCTAAACTTGTGAATGGAACTTTAATGTTTGCATTATTATCTTTCTCCCTCAGGACATGGCCAGTCAGGAGTTCCGAGTGACCGAAGTGAACGAACAGGCAGAGAAGCTGATCAATGGTGATCATCCCGAACGAGAGACGATCCGAAAACGGAGAGAGGTAGGGTGCTTTGATTATCCTTAATTTTTTATTTATTGTTTATTTATGTGTCCCTAGATGCCCCAAGTAGGATATTACATAGAGGGGCACATGGTGTTCCCTTGTTTTGGCCTAAAGTTTCGTTCATGGGAGTTTGACCTTTCTAAATGTAAACATTGACATTTATGCAGAATTTATTACTAAGAATAGTATTGTATGAGTATTTAAATGGGAGTATGCCCTTTTGTCAATGCAAGAAAATGTCTGTTTAAAAATAGTATTCACTCTATGCTTTAAATTCATTCACAGATGTGCACTACGGTAGTTAGGTTGCCTGCACTCTTTCGATGCTTTTGCTGCAATTCTGTTGTAATGCTGGCAGAAGTTTTCTTTGCCTCTCTGGCAATCTGCTCTGGAAATGCTCTCTTGGTGAGCCCCTTCCTGTTTCTTTTCCCAAGGAACTGAACGAGGCCTGGAACAAGTTGAAGTCCCTCACCCTGCTGCGACAGGAGAGGCTGTTTGGCGCGCACGAGATCCAGCGGTTCAACAGGTCTGTAAGGCCGTTCACTTTCACTGGATGCTGAATCAAGATCGGGACTTGTGGTTCCAATCTTAAATGATCTAGCTGGCCTGTCATCAGAATAAACTGTTTTTTTTTTTTTTAACTTTTCAGTTAACAAAACAAAGTGTAGCTAACAAAACAACGAGTGTTTTGTTAGCTTTTTAGCTAACAAAAAAAAAGTAGCTTTTTTGTTTTGTAAGTAGTTTTGTCTAAAACTAAATTGCATACAAATTGAGTAATTATATAATTTTAAATACTTCGAATATCAAATTGAATGATGTTTCCAAAGTGTAAAAAATGTACCCTTCAAAAAAGAAGGCATCCCATTCTTTGCTGAATTTAAATATTGTTACTTCGAGTATTTTTTTTGTTTTTTTCAATCGCAAGGTATGGATGCAACTGCAAAGGTAATTCCTAAGCAAAAAGTTATGTTTTCTTAACAACATGCATGGCATTGTGGTTGTCCACTCTTGTATCAAAACTAATTAATATCTTCTTGTCAGTCAGTCAGTCAAGTGCCTTGTGTAAATATAAAAGAAATACTAATTATAATCTGAATTGGAAGTCAGATTACTGTGTATTACTTTTCTGTGTCGAGACTTTGGTGGCACCAATAGACCCTTTTCAGAAGTCCATTGAGCAACATTGGCGGTGACCAATGTTTGTTCCCCGAAGCGCGTGACTGGATCCGAGTCCTTGCCGAACTCTGACGCAAACCTCGTGTCCAATACATGCTCAGAGCATGCGAGCAAGCAATGGTGGACAAACATAGGCACAGACGTTTGAAAAATTCTATATTCACCCCTCAGATTCATGGCGTGTAAAGGCAGGGAGGGTCCTTAATGTGCTGAGAAAGAAAAAGAAAAGTAGAATTCTAGCACATGCAAAATAACTTTACCAAATATGTACACAAACTGTCCACAGCAACATGCTTTCTTACCTTTATTTGTTTTTTTGTACATGCCCTGTAATGGCAGCAGCCTTCACACGGAGGACTTATAGTCCTAGCAATAAATGAGCACAAACATAATTAGAGCAGGATTAAGTTACAACAAACACATCTTAAAACACAAGAAGGCATATGCTGCTGGGGTAGAGCATTCACACTACATAAAAACTACGGATACTTTCTAACGCTTTGCATTGGTGCCACTTCTCTTACTGCAGGCGAATGGCACCCACTACACCACCACTGTCGGTGGGTGCACTTTGCTGCAGTGTGCCAACCAGTAAGCCAGGGAAAATGCGACAGCAGAGCTAATACACCTATTCGTTCCTAAGATATTAGCAAAATGATTAGAACAAATCCTAAATTTTTAGATAGCAGTACTATTTTGTTTTGAAGATCAAATTGAAGACACCAATATTCAAATCACTATCCAAAGTTTCAAATAGGACACCAATATTCAAATCACTATTCAAAGTTTCAAATATTTGCATTTGCTTCATAATAATAAGGTTGAAGTTATTTTTTTAGCTGACAAGCACCCACTGTTAACATTTCCCAACCTTGGGAATTCTGAAAATTATGTCTAGTGCCCACCCCTCCAAAGCGCCGGCATCTGCCAAAAATATTTACCCCGTTAGCGGCGGCCGTCAGACTGCCAGCAGCGATGACGGGGATGTTACGTGAACATTATGTTTTCTCCAATTCCATTCGCTCTGCCTTCAAAGCTCTTTATTGGCTGCAACCTTGGTTTCTACCGATTTGACCCGACAAGAGCCCTTGTCTAGATTAACCCAGTTTTCAGTGAAAGTGATGTGGGCGGCTTCATGGTATTTTATGGTAGATAGGTATGGGCAGCATCTTATTTTTTTTTTATTGGGATCGCTAATTGTCTTTAGTATCCTGTCTTATTATCTTTGCATACAAGGTAGCCGAACCACATCAATAAACGAATGCTCGTGGAGTTGTTGCGGTTTTCACAGAACGGTGCACCATCCACGAAACGTTCCCAGGGCCGGTTTGCTCACCTTGCGGCCGCGGCTGCGGCTGCGGCCAAGAGGGATTTTTATTTCACGTGACCAGCTTCATGGGGACAAGGAAGTACCTAGCGTCCCTGCCTAATGGCGGAGAAATCCGTATCGCTTCAAGCACAAAAGCCTAATTTCGCTCACAGAAACTGACTGCAGGGACTTTCAACTGGAGTCCAATTTACCGCCCCTTTATACTGTAGGAGCGGCAGGTAAAGTTACGGCCAGGGCGGGTAAATATGAGCCAAAATAAACAAAAAACCATGCGAGATAAAAGCGGTGGCAGTTTATTTATATACCTACACCAGTGCAAGCGGCTCGCGCCTCCTGTTGTGGTCGAGAGGTTAGAGCGCCAGCACTTGACGTCGCGTCGTGAAAGTCCCGGGTTCAAATCGCGCTAGGAAGTTCTTTTTTTTTGTATTTTGCGCGTGTCTTACTTTGTTACTGTGATCTTTTCTACGAATCATCCACTTGCACTACTGCACCTTACACGGTTCTTATTGTTAGCCGCACCTGTTCAATCGAAACACCGGGAAGAAAAAAAAAAAAGATGAAGTCAAGTTAACGCGCTAGTATAATCGTTTCATAATGTTCCTTAAAAGGAAACCAAGATAACAGCATCGGTATGACTTTCACACAAACAGAGCCGAAACAAGCATCCTTTCCCCAGCAACTACAATTTTATCTGTTTTTAAATACACAACGCTCTTGCTGCGACTCTTTTCAATAGCAGGAGGCGCCTATCTACAACTAATAAAAACTGCAGTACTGACAATTAAAAAAAAACTTCCACAAAGTAAGCAAAAATAAAAAAACAACTAGCAGTTGTGGATGCATTGATTGAGCGAAATCCTACAGGCAAGGCAGCAAGTCAAACGTCTGAGAAAGTCGTAATATCGAAATAAAAGAGATCATACGTGCATATGGAATGTGATGAAAGATATATTTTTACTCTTTACATTTTGCTGTAGAAATCGTTTTGTAATATTAACACATTACGTGTTAAATTTTAGTTAGAATAGCAGACGATCACAAAAGAATGCAAAAATGAATCGGGCGTCGACATCACAAACCATCTCTCTAACTCAAACACCTAAAATGACTTTGGATCAACAAATGGAATTAATTAGAGCAGTTGGAAAAGGGAAACAAGCAATTCTAGAGAAACTCAGCAGCACAGTTACCTGGCGAACGAAGAGAAGGCCATGGGAAGATATTGTCAACTTTCCGCGGAGTGCACGGCAGATGTAGGAGGCGGGGCGGAAGTTGGTAAAGAAAGCCAGATACCTGTATGTGCTCTTCCGAGGTCATGAACAACGAACTGGTGAGTCAGAAGTACCCGCCCAATAATTTTATAAAGCTCATACGGCCTTGTCTACATCCTTAGTGAGAATGCAGTCAAATACAAGCAGAAAAAAAGAGAGTTTCTGGCGCGATTTGAACCCGGGACTTTCACGCCGCGACGTCAAGTGCCGGCACGCTGACCTCTAGACAACAACAGCAGGCGAGAGCCACCGCCGCTGGCGCAGGTATATAAATATACTGCCACCGCTTTTATCTCGCGTGGTTTTTTCTTTATTTTGCCTCATATTTACCCTCCCCGGCCGTAACTTTACCTGCCGCTCCTCCAGTATAAAAGGGCAGTCAATTGGACTCCAGTTGAAAGTCCCTGCAGTCAGGCTTTTGTGCTTGAAGCGATACGGATTTCTCCGCCATTAGGCCGGGACGCTAGGTACTTTGTTGTCCCCATGAAGCTGATCACGTGACATAAAAATCCCTCTTGGCCGCAGCCGCAGGCATGGCCGCAAGGTCAGCAAACCGGCCCAGGTGTCGAACTTTCTCTGAAGGGTGTGTGCCGTTACTGCAGGGATGCTGACGAGACCATTACCTGGATCACGGAGAAGGATGTGGTGCTGTCATCGGATGACTACGGCCGGGACCTAGTGAGCGTGCAGACTCTCCAGCGTAAGCACGAGGGCATCGAGAGGGACCTCGCTGCTCTAGAAGACAAGGTATTGTGTGCGGCTCTGTTGGCTCGAACCCTTCAACACAGCATGTGTGGATTGCCATTGTGGCACCCTTTTATAATGAGCGTCTTATTATTTATTTACTTCATATGAGTGATTGTCTTGTTCGCGGCACGAGCTACGTACCTTTGATGACGCTTGGCCTTTTGCGAGCCTCTAGCTTGCAAGGCCGGATGTTAGAAGAAAATGCCCTGCTGTTCCCACCTTGTCAGTGACGATAGTTGAGCAATTATTCAATGCCTCTCACTGTTGTTAGGCTATTTTTCAGTTGTAGTATTCTGATCCTGCAAGGCCCGCCTTGTGAATCTGCGGGTTTTATTTATTTATTTATTCATAATACCTTGAAGGTCCATTTCTGGACATTACACAAGGGGGGATTTAATCAAATTACAGTATAGTCAACACTTAAAAACAAACAAAAAAAAACAACAGTATTAACAGGATAACAATAACACAACTGAAAACCCACTTTAACAAAATTATGTATTATACAAATTGTAGGGTCCAAGCACATATGACACTTCATTATGTGGGCAAGAACATCATTGTAAACGAAAACTAAATAGTACTTAAAAAATCTAAAACAGCCACTCGGAATGCTGTGGGGTGGGAAAGTGCGGTTATGTGATCGGGAAGAGAGTTCCAGTGCATGATTGCGCGTGGTAGTGAGGAGTTATTAAAGGCAGATGTATGACCAAAAATGTGCTTATATCTTCGGCTGTTAGTTAAACGACGAGATGTTCGGTTAGGAGGCTCAAGCAGGGGGCGATAACGTCACTAGGGTTAGAATAGCGTGATTTATGAACGATGCATAAAAGGGTAGCGGTGCGACGTATTTCAAGTGGTGTGCAACTTAACGAGGCTGCTGTGAACCCCTTCTGCTTCAGGTGATGACCTTGGGTCAAGAGGCTGACAGGCTGTGCAGCATCCACAGTGACCATGGAGATCAGATTAGAGGAAAGCATGCTGAGATTATGGCCACTTGGGAGATGCTGAAGGCCAAGGTAAGCCGCCTGGGTGGGTGGGTGCTTGCAGCTTGTTTTAGAAGTGCTCTGTCACAGACTCCGACGCTAGTCACTCTTGTGTGGAAACGTGGTGGCAGCGATGGATGGGCTCAAGCTGCTCAAGCTTATTAATGCGAATAGCATTCTTTGGATACTTCACACACTTTTCGTCTATCTATGTATCTATCTATCTGGCTATCTAACCTCTTACGCCGCGGGTCGATAAATAAATAAAAAAGACCGGCGCCGGCTGGGATTCAAACCGTTGACCCTTTGATCAGCAGGCAGACGCGCTAACCACAGAGCTATGAAGGCAGTCATTCAACGCACTCTAAACGGTTGTTTATATCTTTACCATAGGACGCGCTTTACAGCGCTGTCACAGCTACCGGTGCGCGCGCGTTCCATGCACGAGGGCTCATTCCGCTCTCGTGAGGCTGAGCACGGCCGCTAGCTCACCCTCTCCCGCGCTCGGGAGAGGGTGATGTAGCGGCCGTGCTCAGCCTCACGAGAGCGGAATGAGCCCTCGTGCATGGAACGCGCGCGCACCGGTAGCTGTGACAGCGCTGTAAAGCGCGTCCTATGGTAAAGATATAAACAACCGTTTAAAGTACCGTTGGTTGAGACTAGCTGAGACGCCAGAAAGTCTGGTCGGTACCATTTTGAGTGTTTGTGCGTATGGCGCGTGCTTTGCTCGCCTTCCTAAGTGACACAAACGCACGTGCTGGGCTGCGGAGATCGTGCGCAGGGCTGTGAAAGTGTCAACAAATTTAGAATCGCCTCAAGAGTGGGCTGGCGTATCTAGAGTGTGCCGGCCACCTGACGAACGCGCATAACTCCGCACCGTCTGATGCTATTCGCATTAACGTAGATAATCATTCCCAAAGGATGGGTTCTGCTGATTTTTTGTTATAACTGCAATAAATTAAATAAAGCCCGCTGCATTTTTCTTTTTTACTGAAGATTAAAAAAATTGTTTTTTTTTGTAAGTGTGCTAATCAGTGGTACAAAGTCCCTGCTGAGTTGTAAATATTAATGGTATATTGCGCAAATGTTCTACAAGGAATTGTTGTAGGTGCAGACATGTCGTAGGGTCATTTGTGCCATTCCTGTTTACCCATTCTTTTTAAATATTTTATTAGTTTTAATTTTATGCTTGTAACACTATCAGAAGGTAGTACATACTCTTGCCTTTGCCTGAAAGCTGGTAATAGTATTTATTAATAAATAAAAAAACTTGCTGGTGGATTTTTTTTTTTTTTTTATATGTATAACTGCCTCTGGCTGACAGCATTTGGCTAAATCTGGCAAGCTTCTCTACAAGACTTGATGAACATTCCTTTAATCATCTTGATATCTTAGAATGATCTGATTTCGATAGTGCCAAGGTGTAGTGTCTGTGTCTGTATATGTGTTTAAATTTAGACCAAGGTACATGCGGAGAATGCAGTGAATACTTCCCGAGAAGCGACCAGTGCCCAGGAGGCAGGTGTTGTATCTCGGGTTACATTGGAGGTATCTCGGGTTACATTGGAGTGTTTGTTTCACGGCCTGATGTAAGAACAATGTGCGCTCATCCAGTTGAGTTAGGCACACGGCACGCCCCTCTTTATGAATCCTACTGGAAAATATAATATTACCTCATTTATGTATGTTTACCGACAAACATAACAGTTGTAAATTCAGTACTGTTGGCCAAATATTTATACAATGTTAAAATGTGATTTTCTCAAAAGCACTATTTATTATATATTTATTTTCTACCAGATATTGTGCTAGTATACAGTCAACTCTCATTAATTCAAACTCTCTTAATTTAAATTTGCGGATAATTCAAACTAACATGCAGGTCCCATCCTATGCGTCTCTATGGGAGGAAACTCCTGATAATTCAAACTTTGCTTTATTCAAACAAATTTTCGGCCCCCTCGAGTTTGAATTAACGAGATTCGACTGTATCAAGGGCTATGAGCAGTAAATTATTATTTTATTAGGGGGTGGGAGGCATCTTTTAGACGTTTAAAAAGAAGATGGCCAATGTTCATTCTCGCCTTATTGGCTGTTTTCCTGCCACAAAGAATGGCTGGTTTTAATTTTTAATACAGAATGAGTGCTTTGAAAATTTGACAATTAGATTAGTAAAATATACATTTTAGAGAAAAATCTGCTTGCTACTTCTATTGGCTGATCTTTATAGCCCATAATGTGCTGTGAATTTTCTATTCATACATTCTGTAACTAAGATTCTGCATTTCATAGACTTATAATCCTCAACGAGTTCACACGTAGCCAAGCTTGCCAACATCTCAAATCCTGACTTAGGGCTAGGTGTCTACTTCCACATCTATTTGCCAATTTGTCAGTCAAAGAAATCAGTGTTGTGGAGCTAGTAGCATCAGTCTCATCTCAAATGAAGGTGAGCTGTTCTATGGCACACTTGTAAGTGCCACTTCTTAGCCAAATGGCAGATTTGTTAGCCAGCAACAAAGGAAAGAAGACTGTCGTGCAGTGACGCCAGCATTTGGGATGCCAGTTATAAACGATCATCAAGATACACCGAGCCCAATTGCTTACTACATTGATAATGACGATATGTCGAGCCCGTTTGTTTCCTATGTCAAGCGTGCCTTGTCGAAATGGACCTGTCTGCCTGCAGGCCCAAGAGCGAAGGCGTCGCCTGGACGAATCGTACCTGCTTCACCGCTTCCTGGCTGATTTCCGGGACCTTGTGTCCTGGATCCATGATATGAAGGCTATCATCTCGGCGGACGAGTTGGCTAAGGACGTCGCTGGAGCCGAGCTTTGCTGGAACGCCACCAGGAGCACAAGGTATGCCTTTGTGGCACCCTTTGTAATGTTCTGCCCCGAGACTTGAGGCATTTACGATTGACTTGCTTTTTCTGCACAGGGCGAGATTGATGCCAGGGAAGACAGCTTCCGCTCCACTGCTGAGGCAGGACAGATTCTTCTGGATCAGAAGCATTATGCTGTCGACGAGGTCAAAGAAAAAGTAAGTGAGTCGTGTGGGACCTTGAAGGTGCCTTTACATGAAGGTGAAACAGTGCAAGACTCGTTGAGTGAAGGAGTTGACTCATTCAAGTAACGAGTCGTGCTCGTAATTTAGATGAGGAAGTTGACTTTTCGATTCAATTAAATAGTCGAAATGAGGCGATGGGGCTTCCAAACAATGTAAGAAGTGGGAAAATGTGCCGGTTTATTTGTGCATTGTTAGGTGGTAAAAAAATAAAAAGTACAATTTGGGGGTTTTACGTTCCAAACCAATGATGGGCATCTTGCACGTTCCAATGGACGACTGGGGATTAATTTAGACCACTTGGGGATCTCTTGACTTGCAACCGAAAGCTCAATTACGCGGCGCCTTCTCCGCAATAAGCCTCCATCAGATTGCGGGTACCTCGGCCGGGATTCGAACCCGCCACCCGGGGATCTGTAGGCCGGCGCTTTGCCTGGGAGCCTCTGAGGTGGCTGTTGTTAGGTGGTGGACGAGGGATTGGACCCCTGCTTTTAGGTTCTACCAGTGGTACCACCAGTCTGTCACGAATGGCATGAGGGTGTATGGGCAGTTTCCGCTGGGACGCTTGTTGTAGGAGCGGGTGCACTGTAATAGAAGAAGAGGTTTTTCCTCTATGTTTAGAGAGGGACTGCAGGAATGCAGTGTGCACCCTGTTGGGAATGACTTTAACAGTTCCAGAAAAAATTTTTTGAGTTAGGAAATGTTGACCATTGTGCCAGTGTCTATGATAATCTCGGTGGAACAGCTTCTTGAGAGTCCTTAGTTAAGAAAGATCTGCAGAGAAGCGTGGCATCGACATCCCACCACTCTAGCCAGGAAGCTTGCGGGACATGAAAGTGGAAGTCGCTGCGTCCATATTCGCAGCGAGGCTCGAGCGTCGTCGAACATACTTTGTGTTCTTGCAGCTGACAACCCTGGAGAGTGAGAAGGGGTGCTGCTGTCGCTGTGGGAGGAACGGCGCATCCTGTACGAGCAGTGCATGGACCTGCAGCTGTTCTACCGGGACACGGAGCAGGCGGACACCTGGATGGCCAAGCAGGAGGCCTTCCTGGCCAATAGAGACCTGGGCGACTCGCTCGACTCGGTCGAGTCCCTGCTCAAGAAGCACGAGGACTTTGAGAAGTCCTTGAATGCCCAGGAGGAGAAGATCAAGGTATGCGCATGCACGCGCGACCGTGTGCTCGGGCTCTGTGGGGAAGATACCGAGTTTGTTCAATTTACCTGCACCAGTGTAGAAAAGTGTAGCATGGTGCAGAAAAG
Organism: Ixodes ricinus; assembly: GCA_037355805.1. NCBI lineage: Eukaryota > Metazoa > Arthropoda > Arachnida > Ixodida > Ixodidae > Ixodes > Ixodes ricinus. The sequence continues at coordinate 44,411 of JAZHYW010023207.1, read as the reverse complement.
TGCAGGGCAATGTATCTTCTGTCGTGCTTTGATAGAGGCTGCACTCGTAAATCGAATATGGCCGTGTGCACCGAGCGTAACCGGTGCAGGAGGTACGGGCAAATCGAACGTAGCAAACACACTCCGTTTCACCTTACGATGGACCTCGGCGGACGCTACGAGTCATCCCAGCCAATCCAGCACTGTGAATATGTCCGCGTGTCATCGTGGCACTCCCGAAGGTCATGTGACATTCACGCGACATTGGATTGGTTTCTATGGCTCATAGTGCCCTCTGTGGTTCATCGTTAGGTGAAACAAAGTAGAGCTGGTGCTTTGGCACTGAAAATGACACGTTAGCTGTTACCAGCAAGCTGCTGTAAAAAAGTTGATAGTATTGAGTAACCATCAAGTTTTAGGCTACGAAGCATTGTGTGTGCAAATTGTAGTCTGCTTAAAGAGACTAGTTGCACAACAAGCGTAGTGATGGTAGAGCCTGCAAAGTTTGCACTCTTCTATCTTGAAAGCTTACAAGCTTCAGTATACATCTTACACATGTTAGTACACATTATTGTCAGTTTCAAACAAATTCTATGCATTTTTATATTAAGGCGAGAATGTAAGAGGAAAAACATGTTTAATTAGACAGAGTTTGAACAGTTACTGACAGTGTATTTCCTACACTGTCTTTGACTGGTTCTTATGTAGGCTTGGATAGTTCTTTACATTTTTTCTTATTTAAAAGATATTTATGGTTCTGGGAAGCTTTTTGATGTCACACAATGCAAGCAAACAAAACTGTTTGGGAGTACTAGCATGGTTGAGCGTGGCTTTGCAAGATGTTACAGCTGCATTGCAAGGAAAACTAACTTGCTCGAAGCTCTCCCACAATCTAGTATCGCAGTTCTTGGAAATAACATCTGTTTACGGCGTTACATTTTTTTAAATGTATAACAGGCTTTCTAATTTTTCTGCTTTCAGGCTCTTGATGAATTTGCAACCAAGCTCATCGAAGGGCACCACTACGCGGCAGACGACGTCGCTCAGAGAAGGGCCGCGGTACGTACGACTCTTTCTGCTCCTGTGTCCTCTCGACCAGAGCGTATTGAGGCCTCCGAAAGGGGGATTGATTGACTCGATTTTTCAACTTCGTGTTTTTGTAAATGGCCTGCCATCTCCTCCCCAGTTTCCTTTATCATTTTCCTCTGCCCCAATCGCCCGGACATGACCGCATCTTGGGTGACTTGCAAATCACCTCGGGCTCCTTCCTTTCTCTTCCGTGACGCGTATGCAGCAATTCTCGCGAATCCTTTGGCCCCCGACAAAAATGGCGTGACCATCCCTTTCAGCTCCTGGAGAGGAGGAATGCCCTGCTGGAGCGCTCCCGCACCCGCCACACGATGCTGGAGGAGTCGTACCGTCTGCAGCAGTTTGAGCGAGACTGCGACGAGACCAAGGGCTGGATCAACGAGAAGCTCAAGACGGCCACCGACGAAAGCTACCTGGTACGCCCGTGCGGCTTGAGGGGGGGCCAGAGCCATGTCTGACTTGTCTCGACTTTTCTTCGACTTGTCAAGGACCCCACCAACCTGAACGGGAAGGTGCAGAAGCACCAGAACTTCATTCAGGAGCTGAACGCCAACCGCAGCCGCGTGGAAGACATCACGAGCACGGGCCAGGAGTTGATCGAGGCCAAGCACTACGCTTCGGACCGCATTGGGTATGTCCTTCAGTTTTCCCATGGCGGCTGTTTTAAAGTGCGCCATTCTTGCGCTCTGCCATCGACCTTGGGTCGTAGGCCGTCGGGTTTTCCGCATTTGTCGTGACCCTCCAGAGTGTTGTCTGTTATTGTCATCATTTAGCAGTGTTCCCAAAACTTCTACTGTAGAATTCATTCTTGTGCATAAACACAAAAGCTTGCATTGGTTGTAGCCACCTTTTTTGTTTTTCTTCCTGATATTGCCTCTATTGAAGCTGGTAAAAATTTTAAATGATAAAATACAGACAAGCGATCATCCCAGAGGTTGAAAGCATCTGAATGTATACTTGGGGCAACTTTCTATGGCATTTTAGAAGTGAAGGGTGCACTTGCACAGCTTTGATTGGCGCTCAAAATGCTTAAGTGCCCACGTGCCTGTGGCTTTCACTACATAGCCATAGAAAGTTGTACGAGAGTGGTGCCACGTGAGAATGTTGTCTATTTGACTGCGCCTTGTGCTTTCCCACGCAGCCAGCGCATGGAGGACATCATCACGCTGTGGCAGGCACTGACCGAAGCCGCAGACACCAAGGGCACCAAGCTGAACGAGGCCTCGGCTCAGCAGCAGTTCAACCGCGGAGTGGAGGACATCGAGCTCTGGCTGTCCGAGGTCGAGGGCCAGCTGATGTCGGAAGATAACGGAAAGGTATGTCGCCTCTCCTTGTTTCATGTTCAAGGCTTGTCACTATAGTCAGTTCATTAATTGTTACGGGCGGTCGAAGATTTGGAGCATTTTTTGAGAGCGGAGATTTATTGTGTTGCATTGATGCTTTGTAGGACCTGACAAGTGTCCAGAATCTGCTGAAGAAACATGCCCTTCTAGAGACGGATGTCAACTCCCATGCGGTATGTCTGTCATTCCAAATATTTCTGTTCGTCTTTTTTGTGGTGTTGAGCTTGACTGTAAGTGAGTGGCTGTCTACGCTTTTTTCAGCTTTGAGCACAGTAAGTTGAAACAGTTAAATTTTTAGTAAAGCCATCTTGACCGGATAGCCTTCCAGCTGACGATTACAGTTATTGGAAAGTTTTTCACACATTGACATGTTTTCTCGGCTCAAGTAAGGACGGCTGTTCTTGGCATAGGTTCCTGTCTAACACTAGTCTTGCAACATTGCCGAAAAACTTGCAATGGAATATGAAACTAGCAGAAGCACATTCTTGTGGGTGTTTTGTGATGTGAAGCTCAAGCAAAATAGTATTAAGCAATTAATTGTAAACCCTAAGATGCTTTTTTTCTCTATATTACCTAATATTTAGGGTTGTGTGAATTTTCAAATAAAAGCTTTAAAAAAATCAGCAGAACCCATCCTTTGGGAATGATTATCTACGTTAATGCGAATAGCATCAAACGGTGCGGAGTTATGCGCGTTCGTCAGGTGGCCGGCACACTCTAGATACGCCAGCCCACTCTTAAGGCGATTCTAAATTTGTTGACACTTTCACAGCCCTGCGCACGATCTCCGCAGCCCAGCACGTGCGTTTGTGTCACTTAGGAAGGCGAGCAAAGCACGCGCCATACGCACAAACACTCAAAATGGTACCGACCAGACTTTCTGGCGTCTCAGCTAGTCTCAACCAACGGTACTCTAAACGGTTGTTTATATCTTTACCATAGGACGCGCCTTACAGCGCTGTCACAGCTACCGGTGCGCGCGCGTTCCATGCACGAGGAGCTCATTCCGCTCTCGTGAGGGTGAGCACGGCCGCTACATCACCCTCTCCCGAGCGCGGGAGAGGGTGAGCTAGGGGCAGTGCTAAGCCTCACGAGAGCGGAATGAGCCCTCGTGCATGGAACGCGCGCGATGGTAAAAGATATAAACAGGTGTTTAGAGTGCCTTGAATGACTACCTTCATAGCTCTGTGGTTAGCGCGTCTGCCTGCTGATCAAAGGGTCAACGGTTCGAATCCCAGCCGGCGCCGGTCTTTTTTATTTATTTATCGACCCGCGGCGTAAGAGGTTAGATAGCCAGATAGATATATAGATAGATAGATAGATAGATACATAGACGAAAAGTGTGTGAAGTATCCAAAGAATGCTATTCGCATTAATAATACGCTATCGTCGACCGATTATTCGGACTTCGCTGGGACCGAAAAAACGTCCGAATAATAGAGCGGTCCGAAAAATCAGCAGATTGAAAAACTTGCCTTTATTACTTCCAAGTGAGCATAAAAAAGCCGTAAATAGTGCCTTGTTTCAGGTTACGCCTGCGTGCCTTGTTTTAGGTTACGCCTCCGTTTTTGTTCGGCAACTTTCTGTTAGCTTGAGAATCGCTGCCTTCTTTTCTAGCGTTATGGTCGAGTAGCAGAACAACATGACGTCCAAGCCAGCGTTGTCCGAACGAGGTCAGAGGCGCAAATCCACGAGCGCAAAATGGCGACTGCGAAGGAACGAAAAACAAAGCAAAATGATAATAATGATGATGATGATGACATGCAGCTAAATGGGAAAAAAGGGCTAGCATAGCGTCACCTAGCGGTAGGACTCAGGAGTACTCAAGTAGCGCTGCTAAACCAAGCCAATCCATTGGCAGCCAACATAGAATTCAAAATGGCGGCTTCTCTATGGTGTTTTTAGCTGATTGCTCGCGACGATTTTGTCCGAATAATCGAACTTTCGGACTTCAAGCTGTCCGAAACATTGGTCGTGCATATACACTATTTCTGTGGAGTAAGTCACGGTTCCGCCTTTAGGTCCGAATTATCGAAGTCCGAAAAACGGTCGGCGACTGTATTCGATATTAATGCGAATAGCATTCTTTGGATACTTCACGCACTTTTCGTCTATGTATCTATCTATCTATCTATCTATCTATCTATCTATCTATCTGGCTATCTAACCTCTTACGCCGCGGGTCGATAAATAAATAAAAAAGACCGGCGCCGGCGGATTCGAACCGTTGACCCTTTGATCAGCAGGCAGACGCGCTAACCACAGAGCTATGAAGGCAGTCATTGAACGCACTCTAAACACCTGTTTATATCTTTACCATCGCGCGTTCCATGCACCAGGGCTCATTCCGCTCTCGTGAGGCTTAGCACGGCCCCTAGCTCACCCTCTCCCGCGCTCGGGAGAGGGTGATGTAGCGGCCGTGCTCACCCTCACGAGAGCGGAATGAGCCCTCGTGCATGGAACGCGCGCGCACCGGTAGCTGTGACAGCGCTGTAAAGCGCGTCCTATGGTAAAGATATAAACAACCGTTTAGAGTACCGTTGGTTGAGACTAGCTGAGACGCCAGAAAGTCTGGTCGGTACCATTTTGAGTGTTTGTGCGTATGGCGCGTGCTTTGCTCGCCTTCCTAAGTGACACAAACGCACGTGCTGGGCTGCGGAGATCGTGCGCAGGGCTGTGAAAGTGTCAACAAATTTAGAATCGCCTCAAGAGTGGGCTGGCGTATCTAGAGTGTGCCGGCCACCTGACGAACGCGCATAACTCCGCACCGTTTGATGCTATTCGCATTAACGTAGATAATCATTCCCAAAGGATGGGTTCTGCTGATTTTTCGCTTGGAGATGAATCTGCAATATTCATACTTTTATATTCATTAGTTTGCAGCCCCAAATGTGCTGTCGTATACTCCATTTTTCCTTACAATGGACTGCAGCAGATGCCACGAGCCATCCCAACCAATCCAGTGCTGCGAATGTGCAATGCGATTAAGCACCCCGCACATCTCCGCACCCTTCCGGAAAAGTCGCGCGACACTCGCGCAGCATTGGATTGCCTTCAGTGGCTCGTGGCGTCTTCCGCGTGCCAACATAAGGCTAAGCAAAATACAACCACGAGCACTGACACTCGTGGCGGCTCCTCCTCGCCTCAGGACCGAGTGGACGGAGTGATGATCCAGGCCCAGCAGTTTGCCGACAAGGGCCACTTCGACGCCCCGGCCATCATAGCCAAGAAGGCAGCCCTAGTGGAGCGCTACAACAGGCTGCAGGCACCGATGAGCAACCGCAGACAGAAGCTGCAGGACTCCTTGCGCGTGCAGCAGCTGTTCCGCGACGTGGAAGACGAGGAGGCGTGGATCAGGGAGAAGGAACCCATCGCAGCGTCCACAAATCGCGGTGCGTTGGCTTCCGGCCTTATTCGGTGCTTGGAGCGCCTCTCCGACTGGTCCGTGCACCGCGTCCTAAAGGCGCTCCTCGATTCCTGCCCGACGACATCGTAGAAGTGTTGCGGCATTGCGGCAGCGGCGCCAGATTTAGCGGACACCCGTTCTGCTGCATGTCGTTCTCCAGCTTGAAAGTCCACGGACGTTACGGCAGCTGGGAGTTGGGATGCCATGACTATGGCAAAACTTGCATTCTCTTGTTTTTTTTGTTTTTTTGTACGCTTATTTGCTGCCATAATTGCGACATTCGGCGGCACGATATTCCAGCTTCTGCGACGTCGTTTGTGGTCACGTCAAGGCCACTTTCAATGCATAGGTGGAATGGGACGCTAAACGCTCCAGTTGGAGACGCTGTTCCAGGCATGATAATCTCGCTACAACTTGTCACGTTTACCAGCACTTGGGACGACTCATTTTCCAAAAATCTGGGAATTTAAGTTGGAAGAATTGACCAACATAAAAAAACCTAGCTTTTTTTAATTTTTTTATTTAAGATTGGGGGTTGATTGTTGTTTGATGAAATGACGGGTGAAGATTACTCTGGGGGCAGCCACGCTTACAATATATATTCATAAAGTTTTTAGTGACAATGAGTGGCAGCAAGAGTACAGAATTAACAACTCTAACCACGCACATCCAAGCTGCTCTGCTAATATTAGGGACAGAGCATCAGATTATGGAGTCCAAGGTTCGATTCCTGGCAAGGGACAAAGCGTGTTTAGTAAAGGCATTAGCCGTCTTAGCCTAACAACGTTTCACGACGCTCTGGGCTTCGAAACCGGCCCTAAAGCACCTTCTGCATTGAAAAGGCAGCGTGGTAAGGTATAGGGACACTACGAAAGTCACGCAAAAGCGAAATCCGCTGTCGGGGCTGCTTGCCAATCCCACGGCACTCCACGCGTGCAGGACGTGACCTGATTGGGGTCCAGAACCTGATCAAGAAGCACCAGGCAGTGCTGGCCGAGATTAACAACCACGAGAACCGGGTGCGGGGCGTCTGCCAGGCCGGGGAGAACATGGTGGCCGACGGCCACTTTGCCCACGAGGAGATCAACAAGCGCATCCAGAACCTCAGCGAGAAGTGGCAGCAGCTCAAGGTAAGAGTTACCATCTGCGTCGGGGTCGGCAGATGCATCCTTGTCGCAGTGCTTCCCTCTTTCGTGGTTGTCGGCAGGCTCACTCCTGTCATTTATCAGCCGTCCACGGTCCATTTCCAATCTGCATATTCAACTTAATAGTTTTATGCACATTTTTTGCACCTGTGTTGTTGAACTTTTTTAATCATATTAGGATTTATTCTTTCTCGAAGAAATCTCTCAGGTTGAAGCTTCGGCTTACTCTCGACACCAACTGTCTAGCTTCAAACCTGATATGTCTTAGGGATATTTTGACGCAAGTGCCACTGCATTTCAGCTTGAGACAGGAAGAGAAAATGTGTATGATTCGAACAAATACAAGTTCTAAAATGGAGTTTTGCTCCTAAAACAACAGAGATTAATATGTACTGGATTCTTGTTCATGCAGAAGGGTGCTTCGCCAGTTTTGTTCACTTTTCCATTTTGGTATGTGCGTGTGTGCCTCATCAAGACTGGTCATTTTGGGCACTATTGAAAGTACATCATCAGTATTCTCTCACTATGTTGAGTACTGCTTTTTTTTTCTTCCTAAAGTGAATTTCACCTTGTTGCATGGGAGTTACATATAAATGTAATGTCATTGAAAGTTTGTTCTGCATTCTTTTTATTGTAGGTAGGTTAGCATCTCCACACTTGAGTCACCCATGTCTGCTAGCCACAGCTTGTCTCCTTTGTCTTTGTCTTTGCATTAGGCTATCAACGTTATTGCCCACTGAGCCTTCTTCTGTCTTTGTTCCAGGACAAGGCACTGCAGCGTAAGCGTGACCTGGAGGACTCCCTTCAGGCGCACCAGTACTTTGCAGATGCCAACGAAGCTGAGTCCTGGATGAAGGAGAAGGAGCCTATTGTTGGCAGCCAGGACTACGGCAAGGACGAGGACTCCGCCGAGGTATGGGCACTGTCCCCCCCAAGCTTCTGTGCGCCTACCTCGATGCATTGTTAGCTCGGAGACCGTGCCGTGGAAATCATTCTCTTTTGTCTGAATGGTTTCTGTGCCTACTTTGTTTTCAGGCTCTCTTGAAGAAACACGAGGCTCTGATGGCTGACCTAGAGGCCTTTGGAAACTCTGTAGAAGCCCTCAAGGAACAGGCTCAGTCATGCAGAGTGAGTTCCTTTGTGCCCTTCCTCACTGAGTTTGGTTTAGCATGATCCAAGCATTACTATTTGTGTGCCAAGTTGCTTGGACTTTAGAACTAAGTCTATTTGTTTTTGCTTTCTTTTTTCACTGTGGGGCAAAATGGCAGCAGCAAGAAGCCCCCGTGGTAGATCAGGCCGGCAAGGAGTTTGTCATGGCCCTGTACGACTACACGGAGAAGAGCCCACGAGAGGTGTCCATGAAGAAGAATGACGTCCTCACACTTCTCAACAGTAACAACAAGGTGTGTTTGATTGGCCAACTTTGCTTTCTTTACAAACTAAACTTCTCACCGAGGGCAGAATTCCAGAATTTTCATTCCAGATAATGCTGCAGTAGGCTACATCCCTGTTCTAGCCCACTCTTCGTTGTAACAGATTTTTAAGTTTAACTTGGTTCGGAGACTATAAAGAGTATTGCACGTGCAGCGTTTCAGAAGACGCTGAGGATCTTGTTTTCTGGTATGGCTACCATTTGTAGAGTTTGTGTAATAAATCTAGAGCAAAATGTCTGCCATTCGTCAAAATGAGTTCTCAACCCTCCACTGGGGCGTCAGATGCCCTTCGTTGGTGTAGCACAAAAAACCCGAAATCTTACTTCTTTTTTTTTTCTTACCTTTCCGGTTTTACGTGACAAAGATAGGCAAGCATTTTGTCTTCTCGCATTGCTCGTGGGACTGGAGATGCCCTGACGTCCAGTGCCTGTTCCGTCCCCTCGGTGCAGGACTGGTGGAAAGTAGAGGTGAACGACCGACAGGGTTTTGTGCCGGCGGCCTACGTGAAGAAGATGGAGGCCGGCCTGTCTGCCAGCCAGCAGCACCTGGCCGAAGGCAACAGCATCGGAGCCCGGCAGAGCCAGATCGAGAACCAATACGGCAACCTGATGGATCTTGGCCGGGGGCGCTGCGACAAGCTGGGCGAGTCCCTCCGCGCCTACCAGCTGGTGCGCGAGGCCGCGGAGCTCGCCCAGTGGATCAAGGACAAGGTGTGCCTTCTCCCCGGCTCGCAAGTATAGCTACCGCTCTGCCCAAAGCGCGTCTTTGACTGGTGTGTTTAGAATCCTATGCTCCCCATACGTTGGAAGTGGTCCCCAAATGGCAACAAATGACGTCGGAGAGGTCATAGTGTCGGGTTGTCGGATGTTGCAATCCTGGCGGTCAGTCGAAGAACACGGAAATTAAAGGACCACATGGTGAGGATGTGATCACACCAGTCAGAGACACGTTTCAGGCACCATAGTAGCGGTGTAGCCAGACGCTTGGTCCTCTTTCGTGAGAATTGTTTTAATGCGAATAGCATTCTTTTGGATACTTCACGCACTTTTCGTCTATGTATCTATCTATCTATCTATCTATATATCTATCTGGCTATCTAACCTCTTACGCCGCGGGTCGATAAATAAATAAAAAAGACCGGCGCCGGCGGGATTCGAACCGTTGACCCTTTGATCAGCAGGCAGACGCGCTAACCACAGAGCTATGAAGGCAGTCATTCAAAGCACTCTAAACACTTGTTTATATCTTTACCATGGCGCATCGCGCGGCTATTCCGCTCCATGCACGAGGGCTCATTCCGCTCTCGGAGGTGGAGGCGTTAGCTACGAGAGCGGAATGAGCCCTCGTGCATGGAACGCGCGCGCACCGGTAGCTGTGACAGCGCTGTAACGCGCGTCCTATGGTAAAGATATAAACAACCGTTTAGAGTACCGTTGGTTGAGACTAGCTGAGACGCCAGAAAGTCTGGTCGGTACCATTTTGAGTGTTTGTGCGTATGGCGCGTGCTTTGCTCGCCTTCCTAAGTGACACAAACGCACGTGCTGGGCTGCGGAGATCGTGCGCAGGGCTGTGAAAGTGTCAACAAATTTAGAATCGCCTCAAGAGTGGGCTGGCGTATCTAGAGTGTGCCGGCCACCTGACGAACGCGCATAACTCCGCACCGTTTGATGCTATTCGCATTAACGTAGATAATCATTCCCAAAGGATGGGTTCTGCTGATTTTTGTCTTTTGTACGTTTCATAAACCACATAAAATTCCCATTCTTTTTTTTTTAATGCGAATAGCATTCTTTGGATACTTCACACACTTTTCGTCTATGTATCTATCTATCTATCTATCTATCTGGCTATCTAACCTCTTACGCCGCGGGTCGATAAATAAATAAAAAAGACCGGCGCCGGCTGGGATTCGAACCGTTGACCCTTTGATCAGCAGGCAGACGCGCTAACCACAGAGCTATGAAGGCAGTCATTCAACGCATTCTAAACGGTTGTTTATATCTTTACCATAGGACGTGCTTACAGCGCTGTCACAGCTACCGGTGCGCGCGCCATGCACGAGGGCTCATTCCGCTCCGTGAGGCTGAGCACGGCCGCTAGCTCACCCTCTCCCGCGCTCGGGAGAGGGTGATGTAGCGGCCGTGCTCAGCCTCACGAGAGCGGAATGAGCCCTCGTGCATGGAACGCGCGCGCACCGGTAGCTGTGACAGCGCTGTAAAGCGCGTCCTATGGTAAAGATATAAACAACCGTTTAGAGTACCGTTGGTTGAGACTAGCTGAGACGCCAGAAAGTCTGGTCGGTACCATTTTGAGTGTTTGTGCGTATGGCGCGTGCTTTGCTCGCCTTCCTAAGTGACACAAACGCACGTGCTGGGCTGCGGAGATCGTGCGCAGGGCTGTGAAAGTGTCAACAAATTTAGAATCGCCTCAAGAGTGGGCTGGCGTATCTAGAGTGTGCCGGCCACCTGACGAACGCGCATAACTCCGCACCGTTTGATGCTATTCGCATTAACGTAGATAATCATTCCCAAAGGATGGGTTCTGCTGATTTTTTTTTTTTTTTTGTAGGATTTTGGAGTGGAGTTTTGGTATGAAGGAAGTCATTTCTGTGGCTGTATTTGGTTGCACGAAGGCAGGGAAGCTCTAAGGGTTAACCTTTGTTCTACAGCACTGTACTTCAAAATTAGGGGTTGACCTATAATCATAACCCAAGAGTTTTGACCTGCAACTGCGATTTGTAGTAGTGCTTTTGGAAGTGGAGCTAGTAGGTAGTTTGTTATGCATAGTTTCAATATATAAACAATTAAAAAAAATTGCATGGGACATCAGCGAGTAGTATACAGGAAGCACTCTCTCTCTCTCTGTGCATCTCATTCTTTTCCCTCATTGCCACAACAGCTACATTAGAGCAGTCTTTGCAAGTTAATTATATAAGCCCTTTTTTTTTTGCACTGTGAATAATTTGAAACAATTTGCTATGCATTTTATGGGAATGTGCTGTGCACTACCTGAAAGTGAACCCCCATGTGCATCTTTAAACACTTGCTTCATCAGGAGCAAGTGGCCCAGGTGCAGGAGGTTGGGGAGGATCTGGAGCAGGTGGAGGTGCTCCAGAAGAAGTTTGACGACTTCATGTCGGACCTGAAGGGCAACGAGGTGCGCCTGGGCGAGATGAACAACATCGCCAGCAAGCTTATGACCCTCGGCCAGACCGAGGCCGCCGTCAAGATCCAGACTCAGATCGAGGTATGTCCCTTCCCGGGACGCTTTTTCCTTAGCATTGTGTCGCTTGGAATATTGACGGGCCAAATTGATCCCAGAAATATTAAGCATTTGCGCGGCTTCTTTAAAAAAAAGGCTTGAGGTACACCTAAGCACTTCTTATGAGTTCTGAATGCGAAAGCATGCAAGCCGCACTTCGCTCCCTTCTTTTGTCTGTGGCGTAAGGCGCACTGACTTTGGGCGTGGACACGCAGCGCCATCGGACACGCAGCGCCATCTGGTGAGCGATCATTGAAACGGACGCGCAGCGGCCAATGGGAGCCTCATCGACGCGCGCCAGCCAATGGGATTGAAGCCAAAAATTCATCAGCTTTATTTCGCTCCTTTGGGATCGGGGAAACTAGGTGCCGTGGCTAGGCTTTTCGCGTGGTTTCATAGCTGGGAGCTGGCTACACTTGGAGAAAAGATCTAAGGTCCCATTTTCGCGCTTCATACTGATGACGTCGGTTCGCTCCATGAGACAGTTAATGCTTTCGCATTAAATATTAACGGAAATCGGAGAAGTTGGCAGGCATTGGCGTTCATGTGGATGCGGCAGTTCATATTATTTTGCGCACATTACCCGCCCCTGCATATGGCCGACTCGCACGACGGACTGATCCGTGGGCGGATTGATCACGTAACGACCTGTCCACGGTTCGTCCATCTCCCAAGCGCATCCACAGGAGGGAGAAGACGAGCAGATGCCAGCGAGGACGAACTGAACCTGTTTGCCACTCCAGTGCTGCGAAACTCCAACATTGCACCGTTCTCCGAGAGAGAAATCTTTGTTTGCTACCACGATAAAGAATCCTACGCTGCTGTTACGTACAGATTGAGACAGAACACCGTAATACGCTTTGCGCAAAGTGCCACTGGCTTTGCTAACCCAAGGCATGACAGTGACACAGGCATGGTCCTGCTCGAGAAGGCTTTGGCATAGAAGCGACAAAGTTCTGGGCTCGCAAAGGGGCGTTTGGAGATGCCTTCACGCACTCCGCGCTCGGGCAGAACACCTATGTGCACCACAGCCACAAGAAAGTTCTTGCTTGGTGAAAGGCTGATAGGACGTGCAAAAATTATCGCGGCGTGCTAGATGAGTTTTGACGGAAGCTTCTTGGCACGGACCCGGAGGAGTACAAAAGACAAATTGGGGTGTGTGTATGTTTATACAGCCTAGAACTTAGTCTGCCTCAACGGGCGACTCTGTCTCCCAGCTGTAGATGAGAAATTTAGCCAGTGCAGTACAACCGTGAGCCTTGGGTCTTTAACGTGCACCACGCAGTAGTGATACACGACCGCACGCCGGTACGATGCTCATCCGGATCGAAACAGGCGGGCGTGGGAATTGAACCCAGCATCCAGCATCCTTGGGTTCTGCAACGCGAGCTTTCGCTCCACGTGCTCCGAGCTGGTGTACACTAGCCGACTCGGCCACCGATCGTCCCTCCGGAGGAATACCGTAACCTGAGTCGTGTCAGCCAGACAAAGTATCTGCAGTTTTTTTCACCCGTGGAACCAAGAATCACTCGACAAAATGAATTGGTGAATGCACAAAACACAACGATTTGCCATTTTTGTTTAATTGAATGAAAACAAAAAGAAAACATTGTACCGTTACCACACTAAACACTTTTCAAGTCAATCTCCCAGCAAAAATCTGCAAGTGAAAAGGCGCTCGACTTTATCAGTCCGTGGACAGGGTGCGGATCGCAGAAATCGGTGACGTGACGGTCACGTGGTACACGGTCCGTGGACGAAAATCGCGATTTGGCCCGTCATGTGAATCGGCTATAACCCCTACCCCCAAGTTACTAGTACTCTCAGAAAAAACCAAAAAATTTCTTTGCTTCTTACCTGCACTGGTCACTCAAGGTAATGTCCAGATCTCGCTAGAAACCGTACCTTTATTTTGAACACCCTGATCACTGACGCCTTCATTGCCGCAGATAGCATTGTCGTCCATGCCGTCAAGTTGATTGCTAATGCAGCACTTTTTGAAACTGCTCCAGACCGTCTCGTCTAGTAAAGTCGTGGTAACGTCGGATTTCTGTAGATACGGCATACCGCGACCTGTTCTCTTCACGACAAACTTCGTGAGCGCTTTTTCAAGCTCGGGGTGTGCACCAGCCTTCGGACCGTAGTATGATCTTCGGTCGCAGCTTGCAGTTTGTAGGTTCTCATTCTTCCTCCATTCTTGCATGCATGACTAGTCAACATTGTAGTAATCATAGTTTCGGCCTGCCGCTCGGTTTTCTATCTCTTCGGCAGCAGATTTGACGACAGCGTGGAGCGGTGATTGACGTCTCAGAGCCTGCAAAAACAAAGTAAAGATGATTCCCCCAAAAAAGGAGGAGAAGGTGGGGAGAAGAATGTCCTTAGGAGACAGTGGCATAGCCAGTGTAAAGGCTTTCAGCCCGCCCCCTCTAGAAATCTAGCCGACCCTATAATATACACATGCATTTTGACCCCCCATCCCCTCCGCACCCCGAGTCATGGACATCCCAGCCACTTCAGCCTCCCCTGAAAAATACTCCTGGCTATGCCACTGCTAGGAGAGACCGGAGAAGAGGGACTCTGGGGGATCTATCCCTACAACTTTGCGCGCATTGCCGTGAAGCCAGAGTGCCTGCCGAAATCCATGTATAACCCACTCCCCTACCTTGTGTTTCATCTTCTATAAATTTTGATGCAGGTTATATGCGAGAAAATACGGTATATTGTGCATTGAAGTAGTGGGCAGCTGGCACACTAATGCTTGAGCAGTCGCTGTGGTGTTGTTTTGAAACACAATTCAGATTGCATATTTTAACTACTGTCCAGGGAAAATATGTGCCACAATTCTTAGATCTCGACACCTTAAAAAACAAAAATTTGTATATAACTAAAACATTTTCATGCAGTCCATAGTGTAAGTTTGGTCCTTTTGCTCGATGCTCGATAATTGAAGTGAAACACCTTTGTTTATATGGCATTGCTGAGCGGCTGACGAGAGCCTGTTGTGGCTCTGTCTTTAACAAGGTCATGGGTTAGGGTTACTTGCTGCTCAGCTAAACTTAGGTTACTGCAAAGTTGCATATTTTTATTGTGTAGTGGACACGTTGCTTAACCTATTTGGAGTTGTTCGAAGCCTCCCAAAAACATTGTGCGACAAAATATAGTACGGGTGTGACTAGACCAGTATTCGCAGGGTAAACACCACCCCTAAATTCGCAGAATTTTAGTTTGCTTGACAGATAATATTTTAGTATTACTTTCTGAAAGAAACTTTGAAAGTTGGCCTCCTCCGGGCATTTTCTAAGTGTGTAACCGATGGCTTCCCAGAGCGTTGTACGCCAATGCCTCGGCGAGCTTCAGGTGTGCAGATTGTCCCTTCGAGCCGCACGGAAGGGGGAATCTGGCCTCCTTGCTTTGTTTGGGTGATGAGCCTCGTGCGTCAGTCTCCTCCTCCTCTCCGAATGCAGGACCTGAACCAGAAGTGGCAGCACCTGCAGGAGGTGACGCAGGAGCGGGCCCAGCAGCTGGGCTCGGCGCACGAGGTGCAACGCTTCCACCGGGACGTGGACGAGACGAAGGACTGGATCCAAGAGAAGGATGACGCACTGCTGGCGGACGATTGCGGCCACGACCTGCGGTCGGTCCAGACCATGCAGCGCAAGCACGAGGGCCTCGAGAGGGACCTGGCCGCACTGGGAGACCGGGTGGGCATCCTCTCTGTGTCTCTCTGGGGACGCCCGGACGAAGCTCTTGCCCATTGCCAACGCACTGCTGGCCTGTTAACGCAGAATGCGTTAAAGGGTCGGGTTTTCCGGGAAGAGCGACACTTTACCCTCCAGCGATGCAGGTGAAGGTCATACGAGCAATGTATATTGCTCGTGTGACATTGACGTCAGGGTGTCACAGGTGCCCCGAGTGCACATGACACACATTATACCTAAACTTGACGTCAAGTCACGTGACCGTGACATGACATGACGTGATGTGATGTCACATGGTGTCAGACACACACAGCTTGTGTCCAGCTCATACACAGCACACCCTGTGTGTCTCAGAGTTTATCAGATATGATCCAGACATGCTTAAATTTTGCTCGCATACTCCCAGGCTACTGTCGTTCTCTGTAGTTGCCGACAGGACGAGGACGGCGGGAAGGTCTCTCAGCTGTCCCTTCTCCAGCACGATCTTCCGACCTTCGATCGTGCCACGGCACCTTGTGATCCTCGGGCGTGCACACACAGCCAAAGCACGGTGTTAGGCAATGAGCGCGGGCTTGAGGCCGGGCAGCCCCTCTCGTCTCTGTCGGCGATTTTAGTGGGCAAAGTTTCACTAACAGGTTCAAAGCCTTGCCAACACGCTGTCTCCAAACTGGGAAAGGCTTTTTTTATTGAGGTGTAGTCACCGTGTAACATAAATTTCATTTATATATAGTAAAGGACTTTCCTTCGGGCTAATCTGCCCGAAAAGGTGAGTTCATGGCCTCTTTCCAAGGTCCACTGGAATTCACAATTTTCTGCCACACGAAATCTTCGTGCATAGGCTGTCAGTTACTGCTCTACTTGCAATAACTCGTGTAGAACACGATTTTATCGTGGTCACATTGAATTGAATTGGGCCTGATAGAAAATCTGACTGACTGCAGTGTCAGTCGTTCGTTATGCTCGTTACGATGCTCATTCCTGACGTTTTCTCGTAGATGACCTACAAAGCACATTATGTACTGAAAACTTTCCGAGCTGGATCTGTGCTTAGTCACGGCACATGATGTCCGTGTGCCTGCAGATCCGCCATCTGGACGACACGGCAAGCCGCCTGGTGAATACCCACCCCGAGTCGTCGGACACCACCTCAACCAAGAAGCTGGAGATCATCCAGGAGTGGACGCGGCTGACGGCCAAGGCCAAGGCCCGCAAGGAGAAGCTGCTCGACTCCTACGACCTCCAGCGCTTCCTCGCCGACTACAGGTGGCTTCCCGACTCTTCTCGCTGTGCCCTGCACGTTTGAATTGTTTTCGAAGGAACGGTGAAAATGTCCTTATATAAATTCGCGTGTCTCGGGGTTTAGATTACGATGTTTCCCAACCAGCCTCGCCCGTATACTTTCACTGCTTACTGAACGTGACTTTTCTTAAAGCTCGGACTCTGATGTCAACTAGCTGCACCCGTAGCTTCGAGGTAAAGTAGGGGCCTACGAATTTCCTGTTGACAGGATCACACCTCAACTGACCGGCTCACAAGCTGGCAAGAGGCTTATGGCAGCATGGGTGCCGTGATGAGATCGAGATTTCGCTCGCGTGTTAATGACCTTCAGGTGTTTTAAGCTAATCTGAAGTACATTCCTTAAATTTTGTGCTGGCTCCCCAAAATGCTGCAGAAATAATCTTGATGTATCTTGTCTGCAGAGGTCCTGAGGTAGGCTGATTGTTGTGGAGAGTTTGTGGGTCAGTCTAATGATAAGGGAGGCAGTCCCCTCTCGAGGCATCTTGCTATGAATATGAACCTTTGACGGTCAAGTTTTTTTACCCCCATAAGATGCTTCCCGGTGGTCGGGTTTTGTTTCCAAGGGAATACTATAAAGAAAGGGTCAATGCGCAGGTTTTTTTTCGTTATCTAGTGGGAGCACATGCAGTGCTTGCAAACTGTTTATATTTAGAATTATCAAATGAAAATATTGAAGGCGAAAAGTTGTCACCTTTCCTTTATTCGGTTTTGTTTTCGGTTTCGTAACATTCCAGCGGCTTCAGATTCTAAACTAGAGGTTCTTTACAGAGCTTCTTCGTTGGATGGTGAGCTCTCATTATATGAGTTTAATTTCTAAAAACGTTGGAAGTCCGAATAGGAAGAGCCAGTGCTCTCATTGGCACTATCGCCAGAGCGGCCGGTATGCGAAGTGAGCATCACGTGCACGGAGCGCCTAATTTAAAAACTAGAAATAGCCCAGCAAAGCGAAATACCGTGTGAATATAATGTTTATAGTTTGCCAATAACATAACAAATGGCAACACCTCCCACAGTGCACGCAATTTCGCGTTCAGGTCGGTCACTTTCAAACTTGTAATCACCGCCGTACATGTACGGCAACGACCGTCAAAAGGTTAAGGGAGTACATAGTAATGTAGTTTTTGTTTCTCATGACTGTACCTGAACCCTCTTGCAGAGACCTGACATCATGGATCAACAGCATGATGGCTCTAGTGTCCTCTGATGAGTTGGCAAATGATGTGACAGGAGCTGAGGCTCTGCTTGAAAGACACCTGGTAGGATGCCCTTCAGATTTTTTTACTTTTATATTCTTGCTGTGCTAGATTGAATAAGTGTTCGTTAAATTGTTCCTCTTTTCAGCGATTTCTACTTTATGTTCTTTTGCAATAACTTCTCTCTCTACTGCTGTTTTGGAGATTGTTCAGTTGCTTGTTGACGTAACCTCTTCGTGAATATTTCTGGGTGATACCTGAAGCCACATCCTTTTCTTGTCTGATAACAGCGAGCCTTTCTTGATGTGCAAGTCAACAGCTTTAGCATGGTCTAATTCCACTTGCTTGTGGGGATTACATGAGTGTTAACCCCATAAGACGGTTTCAACTCGATTAAGAACTGCATCGTTATGTCCCAATTGCAGTTTTTGTCATGTGGAATGAATCTGCCGAAAAGTGTGAATCTAAGTTTTTCTCAGCAAAGGTACTCATTCTTAAGTTATATCACTGCCTGACCTTCGAGTCAGCTGAAAATAGAGAATCAGTGGAGTGTTTCACATTTTCACTGTGTTCCTCCCCTCATTCCAGTTTTCCGTTTACCGTCCCCCGCCCCTCATCCGTCTTCCGCGCATTTCCAAAGCCCCCTCATTGTCATGTACTGCCCCCCTTCACGTTCTCCCCTTTGACATATTTTGCCGCTGAATTCTCTCTTCCACGACAGACGTACCGCTCTGAAATAGACGCCCGGTATGGCATTCCCCAGGTACATCAACTTCTCCAGCCTCCTCTGCTCAGAGGGTGAACTCTTTCCAAGGGCGTGCTTACTCTTGGCGTGCTTACTCACCCGAGCCCAACTCATTTGTGGACATTCTCCCCGCTTTACCTATCTGCGGACACAGAAGCCATTTCGTCCGCCTCCCCCGCTTTAAACTCACGGCGGCCCCAGCCCTTATCCCGGTTCTAAGTTTTTTGTTCTCCATTCTTCGACGTCTGGCAGCCTCTTCCCCCCTTCCCATTTTGCCACTTTAACATCCTGAGCCGTTTGTGGCAGTGACGTGCTTCACTACTCGACTACGTTTTCATTTTCTTCTTGTAATCTCGCGGGCTTGAGCCGCAGCTGCTTCCGCTGCTGTCGTTGCAAAGTCATGCACACTCTATTGCATGAAGGGTCCTGGCTTACAAAGACTCCCGCCATGACTGGCGTTTTTTTCTTTTACGGCTTTCCTTGTTTTGGATTTTCTGCCTTGTTGGCATTTCTTCCTGGACACGAAGCTGCTAGTTTTGTGAAATTTCGGCCAGTTTTTCAGCTTTGCCGACTCTTGCAGTGTAACTTGGAAAGATTTGCTGCTGTGACTAAAGCATACCTACGACATATTTATTCACTGCATTTTCTGGTGTGACTAAAAGCGGTATTTCTAATATACCACAAGACTGGTTACCAACACCACTTTTTCATGTTTTTGGTGATATTTTATGATATCTGCAAGGGAACCTTACACTGGGCACTTCTTGGCTATTTTTTATGGCTTTTCTCTTAATTTGATTGTTCCTAAATCAAAAAGAAATAATACCAGATTTCTGTCTGGTATTATGTGCCCGTGAATTGCTTATTCTTAAAGGCATTCCCACATTACGTTTGTGCACTACAAAGCCACTTTGTTAATTCAATTTTTTTTTGGAAGGCATTATTGGTTTCACATTTTTTTAAAAACATTTGTATGTGCGCAATTATTTTGATGGTGTCGCTACTTTTTCATTCCCTGCTTTGGAAGCACATTCCAGCAAAACGGGACTTTGCACCAGTCACCATTTCTATTTGACAGTGCGTGCATTTCAGCAATTTTTTTTGGTCACCTTTTGAGCGGAGCACAGTCCAACTGCACAGCATGAGCTGCCTTTTCTTTATTTTGTTGTTTGTGTGCCACCTTGCACCTAATTTGCATTGATGCAACAGTGCCGCACCAGCCTCGCTGCATTGTCACAAGTGCATCTTCAGGGAAGCCTTTGAGCTATATAGTGTCCACTTTTTTATGACCATCAGCATTCTGCTGTAGAGACCCTCATTGGATCCGGAACATTTTTCCTAATTGAAAAGAACTTCCTAAAACTAACAGTGTACCCTTACGCACGCATAAGAAAGTCACTTGTAGACAAACTTCTGAAGTTGCACTTGTTAACACGCTTCTGTAATGTGGCTGCTTTTGTCAATAGGTAAGTAAATGGGTTATGTTGCATTTAATTCCTAAACAGTTTGTTTGTAACCTTGGCATCTGAGAATTAGTTGACCCTTTATTAACAAGGTATAAAAAATTGATTAAAAATTGAGTTTGAAGATATTAATGTTTATCAAGACCGAATAAAACAACAGACCTGAAATAGACAAAAAATTGTAAAGTAAACTTGCAACTTAGTTTTGTTGCCTGTGGGAAACACCAGGCAAAAGTTCGAAGGTGGCTCCCTTGCGTAACCTTTACGGGTCACTATGAAATGTCAATAATATCTGCGCATACGATAGCTTCAAGTAAACCAGTCACCTATCGTAAAATATTGATGGCAAGAGAAAAACACTTATCCATATTTTTCGCCCGAAAATCTGAGAAAACATTGTTCTCGGTCGCCGCATAATTTGTGCACCAAACTTCTTTTTCCGATCAACTATTTGCATATATTTTCACTAGATGGCTCTGTAGTTTCGATCTTCAAGACTGTTCGCCAAACCACTAGGTAAAAAAGGCTCGAGTTACACCTAAGCACTTCTTATGAGTTGTGAAGGCAAAAAGCATGTACATCATACTTCCTCTCCGCGTGTTGGCGCGCTGACAGACACGCAGCGCCATGGGGTGGCCGGTTGTTGAAACTGACGCGCAGCATCAGTTTCAGCGATTGGCCATTCCATGGTGCTGCGTGTCCGGCGAATGGGAGCCTCGTTGACGCGTGCCGGCCAATGGGACCGAAGTGTAAAAGGTGCCGTAGCTAGCTTTGCGCGTGGTTTCATAGCTGGGAGCTGGCTTGACTTGAAGAAATAATTTAAGGTGCCGTTTTGCGTGGTTTCAAAGCTGATGACGTCGGCTCGCTTCATGAAACAGTTAATGCTTTTGCATTAAAAAACGCGATAAAACCGAAACTATTGACCTAACAAAAATATTATGTGGTTTGTTGCCTGGAGGCAACACTCGTCAACAAAGAGTTAAGTGTCAAGCCTCCAACTGGGAACCTGCGACCGTGAGTTCTTGCTGTATGCACCTGCGTAGGTGTGCCCAGCAGGACCACCTCTTGAAGTCACCGACCAGCTTGCCCTTGCACCTTTTTTTTCTACTCTCTGATGAACAGAGTGTTCATCTCTTTCCCTTCAATCAACAAATTTTACAATATTTCTGGTTATCCAAAGCATTTTAGTTGCTTCAAAGACATGCAACCTGGTGCAACTTCTTGTCCTGTATAGAACATTTTTTTCAGTTTATGGTAATTTACGGGAATATTTGGGTACGATTGCGACCGTAACGATTAGCTGTCAGTGTTACTCTGCATCGCTTTCTAATCTATCTGTTCTAAAAACTTAGGGGAACAGACATAAATTTTCTTAACCTTTGAGTGAACTTTCTGGCTAAGATACTTTCTGAGCCCCTACTGTGGTGACTGCAGGAGCACCGCACTGAGATTGACGCTCGTGCTGGAACCTTCCAAGCCTTTGAGATGTTTGGACAACAGCTGCTTCAGAACGGTCACTACGCAAGCGTCGAGATTCAGGAGAAGCTTGACAAGATGACCGAGGCTCGCAAGGAGCTTGAAAAGTAAGGGCCAGTTGATTTTTTATCCTTCACTACATTGTCGCAAACACCTGGTTCTTTAGTTGTCTGTACTGGATCATGCAACTAGCATATGCTTTGGAAATTTTAGCATGATCAAGGTGTTATGCTCTTTCAAACTTCCTTTAATATACCAGGTGTCGAGTAGGTGAGAGCAGTGCACAGCAAGTGTTTGCTATCTCGCTGTCTTAATCCTGCATGCAGAGGTCGCAACATCAAGTTGGCAAGCAGTTGAAATACATAGATATATCGGGTGTGATTGGGGAGAAAAATTATGCTGGTGCTTGCACTACATAAAGAAAGTGAAACGGATAAAAATGAAACAATGCCTAAAGGTGACATTCATGGCAGTGATGACATGCATGAGTCGAAGGTTTTTAATGGGGGTAGCATCCTTCAAGAAGAATGTACTCAAATAGGCCGCTTTATCTCACATTGGTAAAAGAATGTCTCGAGCATCACTCTCTCAAAAAAGTGACTCGCACTAAACTTTTAGCTCGACACTGTACCGTTTTGCATCTTATCACCCGTCGTAGCACTTCATTTGGATAGAGCCTCAAATTTCAATTGTACGACTGTAAAATATTGAGCATGCACCAATGCACAATAAGCGGCCACCCCTACTTTTGAAACATTTCACAAATCATTGAAGAAGATATCAAGTGGCCACTCCCCAATTTTAAGCAAAATTCAAAAATGTGCGAAAGACACATCAAGCACCCAGTTGCAGTGGGCGGCCGTTATCTCTGTGACCGGCGGACAGCATGGGCATAGCACGGGTGAAGTGGCTTTATTGACGAAGGTGAGAAGGTCCGTAATCAATCACTTTAACTTTTCCCAATAAACTATTTACCCTATTACTCGCATAATGAACACATTCCCAACAATGGTCGTCAGTACAGATTTTTCTTTTCCCGTGCAGCTGCAAATCCAATTAAGCCGTGAAGCGGTGAGGTCGAGCTAAGCCAAACCAAGCATGTCAGCACACGCGCGCGAATTGTGGCTGCAAGTGGGAAATTGTGGAAGAGATCAACGGCGTAACTGCACGATGCGCACGGCCAACAAAATTGGGGTTGAGTAATTACCCGGCCCTCGGAAATGTTTCGTCCATCAAACATATTATTGTCAACGGAGCGGTGAAATCGTGAAAGCGTCTAGGCCTAGGGACGGTTGCGTCACCTTTGGTGCCGAGGGCCGCCGATGCGAAAATTGCTAGAGCGTTGCAGGGTGATTATTTGTCAACGAAAAGAACTCCAAAGTTCCATTTTCACGCGCTGGTGCACTCGGCTAGCTCGGCAAACGACAGCTCAGCAAACGTCCACGATTGGTGTGTTTAACGTCCCATCCCGCCCATACGTCCAAAGCAGTCCCGAAGTGGCAACAAATGGTGTTGCAGGAGTCAGCGTGTCATGTTGTTGCATGTCGCGATCCTGGTGGTTGGAGCTAGAAGTCTGGCAAAAATAAGGAGCGAATGGGAGCATCGCTGTTGTTGCGGTGTCCTAACTCTGTGCTCCCTTAGGGCCTGGATTGCCCGGCGGGTGAAGGTGGACCAGTGCCTGGACCTGCAGCTGTTCTACCGGGACTGCGAGCAGGCCGAGAACTGGATGGGCAGCCGGGAGGCCTTCCTCGGCTCGGAGGACATGGGCGGCGACAACGTTGAGGCCCTCATCAAGAAGCACGAGGACTTCGACAAGGCCATCAGCGCCCAGGTGGGTCGGGGGGCTTGGTGGACATTCTTTCTTTTTTTATTGGCTAGCTGAAATCTGAAATCTCCAAAGTACATACATAATCTGTTATCTCTTTTTCTCTCTCCCTAAAAAATGAAATTATGACCGTTAAAGGGATGCTCAGTAGAAACTTCAAGTATACCACTCACGTCCAGAAATAAGTTAAACACGATCAGCTCAATCTGCCAACAACAATCGCACGCTTGTATTTTGAGTGAATGACTATATTTTTCATTTCAAAGGACCGATTCCAGCAAGCGCGCGAAGATCAGCCACTAAAGAGCGCAATGCATTACGGGAGCGAACCAATTGACGTCGCAGCAGACGTGACGTCACTTGGTCCAACACAGACAAAGCTGCTCGAGGGCTTGCTTGGTTATGAACTCTGCCACTTGTCTTCGTCGACGCGTTACAACCGGCTCGTTTCGGTTGCCCCTCCCCGCTCCCTGCAAGAGTTGAATAGGCCAGAAGAGAAGGGATACCCGGCTTGACAGGGCTCACGAGCATGCAGCTTGCCGCCGTACTTCTGTGGAGCAGTGCTGCTCTTAAGTGCATAGTGACATAACGACATTCGGTTTATTCTCTCTAAATAATGTTGTGGTGTCTTTTTGAGCAAAAATTTGTGTCTTCATGGTCTGGCCAGAACATTTTAGACAATAAAGTAGACGCTAGAATTTCATTGCAGTATCCTTTTAAGGTTTCTGAGGCAGCTATGTATTTATGCCACTAGGGTAGCTCAATTTTGGCACCATCGCCGCTGGGAATGGTGATTTTCGAGAGTCACCGTTCCTTAGGATGTGAGACCGAAGGTCTCTGGGCATTCCATTGGCTGCAAGAACACCTAAAATCAGCATTTAGGGACTCTTGGCATTCCCTAGAGTGCCTTGATGTCTGTCTCATGTCAGTCACTCTTGCAGCCATAGAAAAGCCCTCAAATTTTCATTCTCCAAAATTACAACTCCTAGAAGTCGTCTTCCTTAGCGATGGTGAAACTTCAGTTTCCCTTCATGGCATAAATCTTGGGTTGTTTTCAAAAGTTCAATTTTTATCTTCTAGCCTTCTTTTTTTTAATGGATTAATTAGTGGCTGCCATATGGAGGTTTTTACTTCAAATATGCTGAATGCTTAGCAAGCCTTGACTATATCTTTTTATTGTGACTTGCAAATGACTAGGAGGAAAAGATTGCTGCCCTGGCTGCCTTGGCTGACAAACTGGTTGCCGCTAACCACTACGCTGGCAACGACATTGAGGACAAGAAGGACCAAGTGCTGGACAGGTTAGATCTCTTTGCCTTAGTGGCTTCTGCTGCACGCTCGTTTAATTTTTGCCTGTGCACTGCAGCCCTCTTATAACAGCCCCACATTAAGCAGACTACTGTTAAGGCTAACACATACAGTGAAGCTATTCAGTATAGAACTTGGGGCTTCATGTTGTCTTAGCTATAACCGTGGTCATTTACAAGGTCATAAATGCATTTTGCACGATTTAGGAGTTTGTTGTAAGGACATGCACCTGGCATGCTTGTGTGCCAGCTGGCAATGTGCAACATACTTCCTAGTATGTTGGTGTTCTTTGCTGCTGAACAGGGAATGGTAGAAAATGCAGTAGGCTCGCGATAATTCAAACTCGGATATTTCGTACTTCCGGTTAATTCGAACAGATTTGAAAATTTTGGTTGTCCCGCTATGCTTTTAATGTATTTATAAGCCGCTTAATTCGAACGGCGTTTTCGCTTAATTCATACTTTTTTGTTCTCACTGCCCCGTTGAGTGCGCTGCTTTCCGAGCACCGGTGCGCCGCAGAAAAGCAATACCCGCGGAGCTTGCGTTCGCGAGTGTTGCTTCTCCGCAGTGCACCGGTGCTCGGAAAGAAGCGCACTCAACGGGGCTCAAGCGGGCACACATAAGTGGAAAACGGGGTTCACATTATGTGCTGCAAGACTAGCAATAATGACCAAGACGACATCGAGGATGAGGAACAGCTCACTGGCATCATGCTTTCTGGCCTTGAAGCACATAATATGAACGCCGAGCTGGCGGAATATGCTAGTCTTGACGACGATGTGTGTGTTTGTCGTGATGACTCATTAGAGGACATAGTACAGGAAGTAATGCCAGCACAGTGCAGCAGTGAGAGTGAAGGTTACGATGAAGAAAGGGATGACCCACTACCAACTTTCACAGCCCCAGTGGCCTTTGAGCACATCGCTCAGCTCCGAAAGTTTGTCTGCAAAAGAAGAGTCCCGTAAAGAGCTACTTGCATTGGCTAATATTGAAAATTTTGTTTTAAGATCTCATGTGCTAACAAAACAGTCCACAATCGACAACTTTTTTGCCGGATGAATAAACTTAGTGTCACAGTTCTTTCACCAATGTGTTATGCCCGTACTTGCTTATAATTAGGCCTATGTAGAGAAATTGGAAAAAATCTGCTTTGTATGTGTAGCTACCCATGTAACAAATCATAACGTTGTCTAGTATCATATTTAGATAAATTTCTGATAATTCAAACTTCTGATAATTCAAACTAAAATCTGTGACTTCCTGGAGTTTGAATTAATGAGAGTCTACTGTAGAAAATTCTTAAACTATTGTGTTAAGAAATTTGCCTATTAGCTCGATTAACTGGGTGTATAGCTTATACGGTGGTTGCTTTTATTCAACCCTTTACATAATGTTCTTGTTAAGCTTCGGCTACGTATCTAGTGTTTTATACTGTATTTGCACAATTCGGTCAAACATTTTTTCTTAACAATTTGGGTTCAAGTTTGCCTGCACGTTCCAATCAGACTTCAGAAATTATGTTTATTTGCAAACATTAAACAGCCCTTGTCATTTCGGAGCCACAGCCTGGCACTGACGCTTGTTTAGGATTGCAGTACTCTGCGATGAAAGATCTGGTAATTTTGCCCACTTACATAAAAGCCACTGTTGCTAAATTTCGGTCTAAATTAAAAAGATATATGTATATATATATATATACAGTATAGTCTGCTTATAACGAACACATCGGGAACCGGAACCATCAGTTCGTTATACTCAGTTTGTTTTGCTATATCCGGATACAAAATAAAACAACAAAATATTGTTTTAAAGCAAGGGTTTACTGCTTACCGAAGAAGCTGTCGATACACGACTGCACACTGGATTCACAGACGTGCTCACAATTGCTGCTTCTAATGTGTCCAATTGCACGAAAATGTTCTGTCCAAGCCCGGCACCAACGAAGTATGACCGGAGCACATCAACCGCCGCGATCGCCGTTCCGGTGGACACCGACGGTTTCACACGGCAGTCGTCGTCGCTGTCACTCTCGTTGGCTCGCGCATCCTCAACCAGGCAACTGTTCGCAAGGTCTTCGTCCGTCATCTCCTCCGTGGCGACGATGTCGTCCTCCGTCGTAACGAACTCGACGAGGTTAACGCCGGACGGGACCAGCTGGACCTGTGCCAGGCTCTCCCACATCTTCTCCAGCGGTGCGCAGATCTCGTTGACAGCAGGTACTCCGGCGTCGGCAACCACTTCGTCGCTTGCAGCAGGAGCCTCCAAAACCCTCGTCCGGGAAAAGCCGCCACTCTTGAAGCAGTGGGCGATGGTTTCGGGCTTCACGTCTCTCCACGCTCCGCTGGCTATAAACACTGCTCTGGCCAACGTAACCTTGCGTTCCTTGGGTGGCACCGCGGTGCGAATGTCAATAAGCAGACGCTCGATAACTCGGCGACGGTAGTGCACCTTCAGGTTCGCTATGACTCCCTGGTCCATTGGCTGAAGTTTGGCCGTGGTGTTTGGAGGCAGAAAGAGCACCTCCACGGCGCTGAGCAGTGGGTTGATGTGGTGGGCACTGCAGTTATCCAGTAGCAGCAGCACCTTCCGATTTTGCGAAGCCATGTGTGCGTCAAAATCAGTGAGCCACTTGCGGAAGAGGTCCCCCGTCATCCACGCTTTGCCGTTCTGGACGTACGTCACGGGAAGTGACATGATGGTCGCAAAGCCCCGTGGTTTTTTGGACTTCCCAATCAGCAGCAGCTCTCGCTTGTCAGTGCCGTCCATGTTGGCGCAAACTAGGAGTGTGACGCGCTCCTTACTAGTCTTGGCTCCGACGCACTTGTCATCCTTGGATGCCAGTGTCTTGGCAGGCAGAAGTTGATAAAAAAGACCAGTTTCATCTGCATTGTAGATGTCGCGATCAGCGTAAGTGGCAAAGATCCGATCAAGGTGCTTGTCGAGCCAAGCCTGGAGCGAAGCGTCGTCAACAGACGCGGCCTCGCCGACGATGTGTTTGCAAGTGATGCTGTGACGATCCTTGAAGCGTTGAAGCCAGCCGCTTCCAGGCTTGAAGTTATCGTGCTTCAACACAAACCCCAAGTTCCGAGCCTTTTCTAGAAGGATCTGACCACTTATTGGAACTGCCTTTGCGCTGGCGTCAACAAACCACTTGTACAGTGCCTCTTCCACATCACTGTACAAAGGCTTGCGGAGCTTCTTCCGGTTTACGCTGCCAGCATCGTCGTTTAGGGCTGCGTCGATCTTGTCCCCGTTCTTGATGATTGTCGACAGCGTCGACGGCGCTATCTCGTATTTGTGGGCGATCTCCGACTTCTTGACATTGCGCCGAACTTCCTCAAGAATCGCCCGTTTCACCTTTAGGGACAGAACCTTCCTTTTCGGGGTGGAAATGCCGGTGCTTGACATGATCAAGGAAATCCGTGGGCGGTCCGGTCAGTTGCGATTAGGTGCGCTCAGCCGAGTTCATAGTCAGTCTTTGCCGAGGGAGAAGCGGTTGGTGTAGGGTCCGTAGTCAAAGGGTAATCAGGAAGGCAGTCTGGGTCACAAGATGGCGGGCCGACGAAGAAGCAGCAGAGGAACACTATCCAAACGGAGATCGGGAGGAGAGTGAACCAAAACCACGCGGGAAAAGGAGCATGGCCGCACGGCGGCGCGCGGCACGGCAGCGCGATAAGCGAACGGGTTTTTCCACGCTGCGCACGTCACGTGTCTTGTGGAGAAGCATCCCGTTTCTGCGCGGGGTGAGGCGAGCAGCGCGAACTTCTCCGAGGTATGCGCTGTAAAGACGCACGGTCCGCGCGCTGTTGGTCAGTAGCTACTTTTTATATTTTGTTTATTTTAGCTCAGCTTAAATTTTGTGGTACGTTCTACATTAAATCTGAAGAATTTCGGCGAATTTTTGTTCGTTATATCAGCACAGGCCTTCCGAGATTGTTCGCTAAAAGTGGACTCAAATCACATTGCAGGTATACAAACGGGAACGGGAAATCAAAATTCCTTCGTTATATCCGCTATTTCGTTATTTCCGGGTTCGTTATAAGCAGGCTGTACTGTATATGTATATATATATTTTTTTTTGTACATTAGATGAAGAAGTATGGAGCTGTTTGTGCTAGGATATGATTTTCTTGGTCCCTAACACTGTTAGACGTTGATTGTGTATCTGTTCAGGTGGAAGCACCTGAAGGAGGCCCTGATCGAGAAGAGGTCTCGCCTGGGAGAATCCCAGACCCTGCAGCAGTTCAGCAGGGACGCCGATGAAATTGAGAACTGGATTGCCGAGAAGCTCCAGATGGCCATGGACGAGTCGTACAAAGACCCAGCTAACATCCAGGTGAGGATGTCAGCCTGCTTGCTGCATTGATTCTGTTGTGCCCTGCAGAGAAATTTGCTCTTTCAGCGTATGTGTGAAATTGTTGGCTTCGTCTCTATCCTAGAAGCTACCATTCTGCCATTTCTTGTAGCCTTCAGCATTGTTTATGGCAATTTTACACGTGGCTACGCTTCTTTGTGACATTTGTGCATTGGCAGTTAGCTCGTTACTTTGGGCAATGAATCGAGTTTCACAATGCAGTCTATCTCTTTAATATGGGACCTCCTTTCCCCCAAAACATTATTCATAATGTGAGAAATCCGCTGGAACGAGACAAAAGTGCACGTATTTCTCCAGTTTGTCTCTAACATTTTGTCTATGTAGCGAGGTATTGATAATGACGAGGTTCGTATTTATGAGGCATGACTGTATTGAAGTCTGAAATACCATTATTGTCCTTATTCCTGGTTCTAGACACCTTTACCCAAGCTAGTCAATTGGGGAATTCTTTTTTGTTTGTTTATTTGTTTAGACACAGGGTCTAGGGTAGCAAGGCGATAGGCTGATTTGCTATTCCTGACGGGGCCCTGTCCCCTGTTCACATTGCTCAGCAGGCAACTGCTGGATGAGTCGAGAAATTGGGATGTGCAGTTTAGCGGAGTTAGAAGTGTTGTCAAGCCAGCGGGGGAGAGGGGGACGCGATTGTCCCATTTGACTTCCTGTTCAGACACCACCGATGCTTTGAGGCTAGACACGTACCAAAACCATCACACGCTAAGCGAAATTTCTGACCCGTCCCACTCTGACTGTCCAGAGCAAGCACAAGAAGCACCAGGCGTTTGAGGCGGAGCTGGCAGCCAATGCAGACCGCATCCAGTCGGTGCTGGCCATGGGCCAGAACCTGATTGACAAGCGCAAGTGTGCGGGCTCCGAGGACGCAGTGCAGGCCCGCCTGGGCTCCATCGCCGACCAGTGGGAGCACCTGACCACCAAGTCCTCGGAGAAGAGCATGAAGCTCAAGGAGGCCAACAAGCAGAGGACCTTCCACGCTGCTGTCAAGGACATCGACTTCTGGCTCGGGGAGGTGAGGAGGTCCCTCTCGCTCCTTGCACGGGAGCGATCCACTTACAGACTCAAGTTTCTATGTTACAAACAAGCCGTTGCTATGGACCAGTGGTTCTCAACCACTGATGTTTTGGGACCCTTTCTGGATTGGCAGAAGGGGTCCCCAAAGATGGGAGGACCCAGTCAGCTAGAGGGGGAGGGGGTTTTTGATGATTACTGCAGCAAAAGGGTAAATGAAGAGAACTAAATGCATGCAAACCAACTTTGGAACTTTGAAAGGGAGAACAATCAACCTTGCACACAGCTTGGTCTTGGGACGGCCAGCAATAATAAAAAATGTTATTGCTCGGCTTGACAGTTAAGGGCTTCAAGGACCCCAAAAAGGCTTTTAGGGACTCCAAAGGGTTTGCGTGGACCTCCACTTGAGAACCACTGCTATAGTTTTTTTCTACCCGTTTATCGGCGTCTTAAATTGCGGAACTTTCAGTATGGAAGGAAACATTTTTTTTTGTTCTTGCCACGACACTGGGAAGTGTTCAGGGTTTAATTGCGTCTGTCACTCATTCTTGGTTTTTTCTCTTTTATATATTTTTACTTCTTTTAGCTTTTAGGGTCTGGCTTTTATCCCTTTTAGCAAATATGCGAACAATGTGGCTGGGGAGGAGAGTAAACCGAACGGTCTATATGCTTGGCTTCACCTTAAGGAAAAATACTACCCAGAAAAAATAAATTGACCGCATCTCCACGTGGTAAATGATGTTGATTGGGGCGAAGCTCTGGTGGTGCTTGTCTGCGTAGACGCTGAGCCGCAGCATGCCGAGCCTTTCGTTCGTTTTCATCCATGTCAGAAAGAGAATGTGTGGTATGGAACGTGGTTATATACGCATTTGAGCATTTGACCGCAGCGCCCTCTCGTCTATAAACGTTCAGCCAATGCATGCAAAGTTTAACGCGATTATATACGCATTTGACCGCAGCGCCTCTCCTGTATAGACGTTGAGCGGCTACATGCAACGTTTCATCCATGACATCCCCAGCTCTTGAGTTACTACCACCTCTCAGAGCCCCTACTCGTTCCGCAGTCATGGCCGAGTGGTTAGAGGCGATGGACTAGAAATCCATTGGGGTCTCCCTGCCAGGTTCAAATCCTGTCAATTGCGCAAACATCTTTTTTTTTTTAACATAATTTGTTTTACATTATTTTTTATCTTTTTTTTTTTTCCCTACATGGCTAGCAGCGTACGAACACGAGCACAGACAAACCAGTGGACATGGCTAACCCCTAAAAAAACTTCGCTCCATAAAAAAAAAATTTTGCAGAAAAAGTTGATTTTGAAAAATGCCATATTTATATCCACCAACCCCTAGAGAGTATTCCCAGAAAGTTTTGTGTGTTTACACTGCCTTATAAGTTGGCTCGGTGGCTCCGAGGCAAAGGGGCCGGCCACAGGCGGCAGATTCGACTCCCGGCCGAGATGCCAGTAATCTGACGGACGTGCTACCGACATTTCGGAAACACGTCAAAAGGTCCGTGGGTGGTTGAAATCGACCCCCGGTTCTTCATAGGGGCGTGCCAGATGCCCTTCATTGGTTTGGCAATTCAAACCCCCAACTTTCTTACCTGGGGTGCAGGTGGAGTCGCTGCTGAAGAGCGAGGACAGCGGCAAGGACCTGGCGTCGGTGCAGAACCTGACCAAGAAGCACCAGCTGGTGGAGGCGGACATCCTGGCCCACGAGGACCGGGTGAAGGACCTGAACGGCCTGGCAGACTCCCTGGTGGACTCGGGCCAGTTCCACTCGGGCCCCATCCAGGAGAAGCGGTCGTCCATCAACGAGCGCTACGAGCGGCTGCGCACCCTGGCCGCCTACCGACGCTCCCGCCTGCACGAGGCCAACACCCTGCACCAATTCTTCAGGGACATCGCCGACGAGGAGTCCTGGATCAAGTGAGGCACTCCCAGTGGGCTCGCCTCTCTGCTCCTCCGGCATGGAAGAGTGAAAGAACTTGCATCTTGGCTTCTCGGCTTTCCTCGGACACACAGTGCGTTTGTGATGCCAAGGGAGAAGGAAGTCTTAGCAATACTAGGTTTCATACAGATGGTAGACATTGTGTGAAAACTGGGCTGTCCCTTTCCAAATGGTTTGTCTGGTGCTTGTGCATCAAACAAATCTTTTAACATCCTCGAAAGTCACTGGGTAATGAAGACCGGTAAAGATATTAAGCTTACGCAGTTGTCACTTGGCACACATAACTAAGCAGTTTTGTTGGCCCAATTTGAAGACCTCTCGGTGTACAGTCACTGGGAGCTTCAATAATATGCAGTACTTTTCATTCATCAAGAGCGCCAAGTAATACGTACCGCAGGTCGGTACCCATACGAGCTTGTGTTGACAGTGGCAAGAGACCGAGGAATGCAGAGAACCGAGAATCTCGCATAAGGCGTCGCTCTTCTTTGTGTTTTCTCCGTCCTGGCTGCCACTACAGGGGACAAAAAAAAATCTTTAATGGTAGGCCCAATCTTTGTCCTCGTCGTGACCAACGGAGTCTCTCTCCTCTGCTGCCAGGGAGAAGAAGCTGCTGGTGGGGTCCGACGACTACGGCCGGGACCTGACCGGTGTGCAGAACCTGCGCAAGAAGCACAAGCGCCTGGATGCGGAGCTGGGGGCCCACGAGCCGGCCATCCAGGCGGTGCAGGAGGCTGGCCACAAGCTCATGGCCGAGTCCAGCTTGGGCGTGCCCGGGATCGAGCAGCGCCTCCAGACCCTGAGCTCTTGCTGGCGGGAGCTCAAGCAGGTCGAGTCTTCCCTCCTCCTGGTTTGCATGCATTGCTTGCGTAGTCTGTGTGAGATGCAGTGTTCGATAAAGGCTGGTTCTTCATTGTGTGCATTTCAGCATACGTTTGTTCTGCTGGTAAGGGTTATTGGCTAATCACAAAGTTTCCTTGGCCCCCGCAGATGGCCGGCGACCGTGGCCACAAGCTGGACGAGTCGCTGGTGTACCAGCAGTTCCTCGCCAAGGTGGAGGAAGAGGAGGCCTGGATTTCCGAGAAGCAGCAGCTCCTGTCCGTCGAGGGACTATGGAGACACCATGGCTGCCGTGCAGGTGCTCGACAAACACTGAACTGTTGAGGCTGGACCACGTTTGTGGAAACAGCTGGTCTGTCTTAGGGAGATAGCACGCTTATAATAAGTGGCTCGCGTTGATGTCGCGTCAGTGGCCGTTGTGGTGGCCTTGCTGCCGAGTGCATACTTTTTGCTGGGCACATTTAGCACTGCAGCATTCGCTTTTCTCGGCGTGAATGAGTAGGCATCACCACCAGCACGGTGCGATGGCGTCACATACACGCTTATGTATAGAAAAGGTAGCACTCTGCTAACTTCAAGAGCTGACAGAATGGATGATGAGGCAAACACACTTGTGCAGAATTCCATTTTTGGGGACTCAAGAGCACATTGTACTTTAAATTGACTTTCGGACATTAGATTCAATTTTGGTGTGCACGTCATTTCTAACCTATTTGTTTTTTGTTGTTTTGTTTGCAAATAAACTTGCTATATATCAAGGCATTATTGCAGGGGTGGGTTTTTTCAAATAAGCATTCATCAAACATAACTGGTATCTAATGCACTTTGTAAACAAGTGCATTACAATCGCTGAAAATGCTATGGTCTGCATTGTATGTCATTTATGAGACACGGCTGACTCTCAAGTAAGTACTGGGTACGAAGGCAGTCTCGACATCACCGCTTTCTTCCTTAGTTCTTTGGTGAAACAACGAGATGAACTATTAGTTGTTCCTCTCTCAAGCAAGGCAAACGTCCTTTGCGATGGTTGCGCAGGGCCTGCTAAAGAAGCATGAAGCGTTTGAGGCAGACTTTGCGGTGCACCGCGAGCGTTGCGGGGACACGGTGTCAGCGGGCCAGACGCTGGTCCAAGAGGGCAACCACCACCGGGACTCGATCCAGCAGCGCCTGGATCAGCTGGTCTCGCGCCTCGACGCCCTCGAGGCCAGCGCCGCCCGACGCAAGGCCAAGCTGCAGGACAACTCGGCCTACCTCCAGTTCATGTGGAAGGCCGACGTGGTCGAGAGCTGGATTGGTGCGTCTACCCTCCTCTCCCGTTTTTCCCAGTTTTCGTCTGCTCTACTCAACCGAGTGGAGCAACTGAGTGGAGCAGGAAGTCGACATGGTCGAAGGAGGCTGTTTGCCGAAAGAACAGGCTATCAGGCCGAAAGAAATGGCGAAGAACATGCAGGCGAGATGGCGAGCTTTCAACATTTTGGACACCCGAGAGTTAGGAACAAAAGAGTGCACGACACATACGGGTCTCCCGTGTTGTCCCCTTTCTTGTTGCCATGTCTTGGGTCTTCAAGACGTTAATACTATGGTGACTAGACGGCTCAAGAAACGCAGGGCGTGGCGAGTCTCAATGATCTCATTCTGGCTCCATAGCCAATGACATTGCAGCATTAGCTGATAAGAACAGTGAAGAGTGAATCACGTTGCAGGAAGAGTGAACATGATAAGTTGCGTCTTGCGCATTTCTCGAGCCGGTTGTGACTGTAGAAATGAAACTGTCTCGAAGCTCATTTTGTTTTGTCACCGTAGTATAGGAGAAACTTTGAGAGTAAGTCTGACATTCTCATGCTAGTGGAAGAAGCTAGGTGGCTCCCCAGGAAAGCTTTGAAAAAGAGTTGTACTTCTGCAGTACGAATAAGTATTTTTTCTTTTTTCGTCGCACCGCTTCGTTCTCTGTATGTTGACTGATTACCCGAAGAGCTCTAATCGTGCATTTTCATGACTACATGAATTTGTTATTTCGTCATTCTGTCCGCTCATATACTCGACTGTTGTGGCATGACTGAGAGCTATCGATGCTGTTTTGTTGCTTATTCGGTTTGGTGGGCTGTCAAAAACCATGAAGTAAATCTTGTCAATACCTAATGGGCATTCACCAAAAGCTGTAGTTACCTAAACAATATGGCCCATTATTTTTTTATGTTTCACCATACCTTGCTTGCTGTCTTCTGGACAGGCAGCAAGGTATGTATTGTTCTTTTCATGCTAACCATACATCAATCTCAGATCACTAATGTTTCGGTTGCTGCATCTAGGCTCCGAGGCCCTATTAGGATGTCTGTCATAGTTTATAGTATGTTGCGGGTTCACACGCACCTTATCAGTGTCATTGGTGGCAACCTAATGAGCTTTCGTCTTCATTTTATAGCCGACAAAGAGACCCATGTTCGATCGGAGGACTTTGGCCGAGACCTGTCATCTGTGCAGACCTTGCTCACAAAGCAGGTGCGTTGGGGAATTGTTTCACTACCACTCAGCTTGGTTTCCTCTCTGACCTTCGTGTTCATTGCGAGTGCAAGGTGCGGGTTGCACACCCACGATGGTGACGATAACCGGAATGATGATTTGCCAACGTTCCTCGCAGGAGACCTTCGACGCTGGCCTGGGGGCCTTTGAGCAAGAGGGCATCCAAAGCATCAGCCAGCTCAAGGACCAGCTTGTGGCGGCCAACACGACCAGACGGCCGCCATCATGAGACGCCATGACGATGTCCTGACCAGGTGGGATAGGACCAAAGAGGACATTGCAATTATTGACCTCCAGACTTTTGTGCTAGGAAGTGCTGTGTTGTCCTTCTTGGTTTGATGGCCGTCGCATTAACTTTGTCATTCTTAGGTACCACCGCAAGCGAGCCTACTGCCTCTTGTACAGAAAACATATTGTTCAATGGCTCTCAATTTCTCGCAGGTGGAACAACCTGCTGGCAGCTTCCAACGCCCGCAAGCTTCGTCTCCTCCACATGCTAGAGCAGTTCAAGCAGGTTGGCTGATTTCCCACGGACTTCCTCACTTTTCATGTGTGGCTGTTAGTTTTTATCCATTGGGAGAGCATGTCATTTTGCCAACATACTTGGTGCCACGAGTGTTTTGATGACCGCCATTTTCCTGATGTCTCGGAAAGCTCGGGACAAAGTATGTTGCTAGAACTTTTCAGAAGACCTAGATATGTTGGCGACAAACACTCTTGTAGCAGTGCAAGTGCCAAATAATTGAGTTTTTTCTTGTGCATTAGAGATCCTCGGGTGATCTAAATGAATCCTGTCTTCTGCTGGGGTGTGCCAGATGTTCTGGTTTGTAGCATAAACTCAAAATGTCTCATTATTTCCAATGATTTGTTCCCAAAATTTTCTTATTTTCCAAAATGGCATTCATCAATTAAAGGGTAGTCTGAGTGTGGCTAATTAAGCGCAAAACAAACAGAGATGTCTCTTAATCGATTCAAAGGGCACCTCCCTTTGAATTCTTTTGGTACTCAAGCTGCTGCTCTGGAACCCAGTTTGGTGTCGACTGACCTGGTCAAGAGATGAAAACGGTTCTGGACTCAGACGAATGCACCATTTATTCCAACAATACATTCTTATATATGTGACAACACTAGTACCAGACTCGTCGGATTGCACATGGAAGACTGCAATCTGAAACTAGGGCACAACACCCGGCTGTGCAATAGTAATCGTAGCACGAGATGGTGTGGTGCTATAATGGAAGTGAACCGACTGTCCTCGCGTTTGGTGCAGATTGAGGACCTGTTCCTGACGTTTGCCAAGAAGGCGTCGGCATTCAACAGCTGGTTTGGAGAATGCGGAGGAGGACCTGACGGACCCAGTGCGATGCAACTCAGTGGGAGGAGATTCGGGCCCTGCGGGAGGCGCACGCCCAGTTCCAGGGCTCCTGGGCTCGGCCCAGGCAGACTTTGAGGCCCTTGCCACCCTAGACCGCAAGATCAAGGGCTTCAACGTGGGGCCCAACCCGGACACCTGGATTTACCATGGAGGCCCTCGAGGATACCTGGCGCAATCTCCAGAAGATCATCAAGGTGGCACCTCTACTCTTTTCTTTAATGTGCACGGCCAGCTCTTAGGCCCGCTTTCCAGACGGGAGCAACTTCACCCAGCAGCCCGACGTCGCAACACCAGCAACACGGGTCGTCCTGCTGCTCACACAGCTTAACCGGAGTGCTACGACTTGCTATCATCATCATTCACTTTGAATTTTCTTGAACTCTTTAGACGCCCAGCTACGCACTAAAAACGTGTTTTTATATCTTTGAATGGCGTTGAGAATATTAACTCATCTTTCTGAAAAGGTTTACTTTCCAAAACGATCGTTCAAACCAGAACCAAGTCTTTAGCTGTCATCATCACCACCACGGTGATGTCACGTGAAAACATCGCGACTCCTGATTGAGCTGCGGCCGCTCCAAGCGGCCCGAGTTGCTCGTCCGTTTCGAGCCGGACCCGATCTCAGCAATTCGTGTCGGTACAAGGGAAAGCTAGGGAACAACCCGCCAGCAACCTCAAAATTGCTGCAAAAGTTGCCCCGTCACTGGACGGGAAGCCCTAGCGGCTGTGGCGTCCGTGGGCTGTAGCCTCGATGGTGGATAAGGGAGGTGGAGCCTCGGTGGAAGGGTAGCGTCCCCACTAAATTTAGCAGACGAGTGTTCATGTATTGTCATCATTGTGGTCGTCGTCCCATGACACCGTGACATTATGTGGCACTGTGGCAGGGGTATCGGTGGCCGAGTGTGTTCGCGCACCGCATCTTGGAGCCTGTGGAGCGAAAGCTCGTTCATGTATCGCTACTGCGTGGTACACATTAAAGGCTCACCAGTGCTAGCAGTGTTACTGCACTGGCTAAATTTCTCATCTGCTGTGTAAACCAGTGTCGCAGCATTCCAAAAGCAGACTGACGTTACGCTGTCCACTTTTTTTTTTTTTGCTTTGGCATTGTGGCATTGGGTGACACAGTGACATCATGTTACACCATGATGTCACATGGCACTGTGAAGTCGCATGATACTAAGGCCTCGCATTACATTGTGATGAAAGGTCACATGACCACATGCTTTCCTGGTAGTCGCGTGATGTCACCGACACTGTGACATGGTGTCACGTGACAGCCTGACTCGCGCGATCACTTGACACCATGACGTCAAGTGACATCATGACCTTACAGAGTACTTAAGTATACAGCTCATTTAGAGCACCTTTGGGGTATGTTTTTCTTTTGAGATCATTTTGCAGTGATCGGCTTTGTTGCCATGACGCCAAACTGAAGCGTTTGTCTTTTTCGACAGGAACGAGATGTTGAGCTGGCTAAGGAGGCCCAGCGACAAGAGGAGAACGACCGCCTTCGCAGAGAGTTTGCCAAGCACGCCAATGCACTGCACCAGTGGCTCACAGACACACGGTGAGCTCCGCTTGGCCCTCTAACTTTGTCTCACTCTCTGACGGACTACAGCCAAAGCTACAGGTTGCGAGGTCCAATCACGAGCCAATCAGAAAGCATGTAATATACACCTTAGTTGTCCATGTCGGCCTATTTTTCGTGTTTTGGTCCAACTGTACGCGTGGTGAAGCAATACACTATGTTGTTTTAACTGGCCCTTGATTAGACCTGATGGATCATAGTTTTGGTTGGTGTTCATTGTAGGCAGTGAGGCAAAGCCTAGTGGAGCATTCTCACGATTACAAGTGTGACCAATTTGTCCCTTTCTTTTTGTCGGCCTGCCCCGCTCTTTGCAGAATGTGGCTGCTGGATGGGTGAGTGTCTCTAAAGATTATTTCAGCACCTTTCATTCCTTTCACTTTGGTTTAGGTGGAGTGTTTGAGCAAACCTTTTTCTTCGCCAGGTCCTCCATGATGGAAGGCTCGGGAACATTGGAAGCGCAGCTGGAAGCTACGAAGGTGCTTGGAAGACACTTTTTGTATACTTGCATGTGCAGCTATTTCAGAATTCACATTAGTAGGCAGTGACGGTCGTCCCTAGATCATAGGATGGAAAAAGTTCTTATGCATGCTTTCCGACAGGTCGCACTTGGGAGTACTACTCGTTTTTCGTGCGTCAGCAAGTTTGCTGGGTGTGGCACTCCATGCCCCGTTGAGACCTCACAAGTGACAAAGGTTATCGAAACATTGTCCGACGGACGTACAACGAAGCCTTTCGAGTCACAGGGACATATAACTTGGTCGTTCCCAGTAAGCTGGCCAGTGCTAGCTGCACACGGCACGTGTGATCCTTCGGAAGGTTTCACTTTGACGTCCAGGTTTTCTTTCTAAATTAGCCACTCTGTTTCTATCCACGAGATACGAAGCCTTTTCTACCGTGCTCCCAACGAGCATTGTGACAAGGATGCGCTACTCGAGGCTTGTGCCTCCCCCACGGTCCCAGCAGCCACCGTAACGGTTGACAGTGGCGTATGCAGCGCAAGGCGGCGGAGGTGCGTGCCAAGCGGGCGGACCTGAAGCGCACTGAGGACCTGGGGGCCATGCTGAGGAGCAGCTGATCCTGGACAACCGGTACACGGAGCACGGCACGGTGGGGCTGGCCCAGCAGTGGGACCAGTTGGACCAGCTGGGCATGCGCATGCAGCACAACCTCGAGCAACAGATTCAGGCCAGGTGAGGGGGAGGGAGGGTACACGAAAACAGCCTGCATCTTTTGTTTTGAGATTTGCGTTGATATATTGAAGCCTTTGACAGCTCGGATCTTGCACTATCAGTTTAGTGATTAGATACAATGCATTGAAAGGAAGTGGCCAAGGTGGATGAGATCTGCTCAAGAATAAATTGACTTTTATCTGAAATGGATCGTACCTCAAACCCTCTAGTCAGCTGCTGGTAGCTGAAATAAATTTGCCCATTCCGAGAATTAGACCGGGGTTCTTTTTTGATCAATGGCTGCCCCAAACCAACCTTCTGCCTGCTACAAATCCTGCTACAAAAAGTCGAACGCCGCTTCGATCAGTGCTGCTGGAAAGCTTTTGTGGCGGCCCTAAATTCCTTTGTTTTCTCTGTTTCAGGAACCAAAGTGGAGTCACAGAGGATGCCCTCAAGGAGTTCAGCATGATGTTCAAGTCAGTACTGGTTTTGTTTTTATCAGAATATTTCTTCTAATAATTGCTATCTTAAAGGCTAACTCTGGTCAAAAGTCGGACCTGAATAAATGACCGATATAGATTTGCAGAAACTAAATACGAGCACTGCAAAAATATTACACTAATAGGAAACTGCGATCCACTCGAAAACCAATATTAAAAATGCGACCACCAGCTTCTCGGCAGGCATTCAGCGGGTTTGCTGTTTGTCGGGCAACCTTGTGCCCCGACATCATGTTCGTACCCAAGGAGGTTACTTGTTCATACTGCCACTTCTTTCACTGTGTTTTTCTGTTGCATTTTCAGCCGTCTCAGCAGACGATTTCTGCTTGTTACGTTATGTTATGTTGTAACGGCTGTAGTTTGCAAGTGCTTTTCGGCGATCGCGCACAAAGATTGACTCCCTGGTGCCAAGGTGGCATTCACTGGTGGCCATACTTTAGTCCATTCCTGCTCAGCGCGAGGCTTACAAATAGTTTTCACAGCACTTCTGCAACTTTGCACACCACCAAGATTGTAGTTCTCAGAAGCTAAGTGGGGGCTCGTTCTGAGCCAGCACTGAGCCTGCGTTCATCATGGTGAACTCGCTTTTCATCTGGCAACTTTATGAATGTGTATGAAAATTTGCTACAGATGTTTGATATCTATGAAGCAAAGCAGTAAAACACCTGTAGCATCTTAGCCGACTGATCAAAACTGCTCTTGCTATTATGCCAGTCGTACGTTTTACGGTACCACGGTACAAACTTTGCATTACACGAAGGCCATGCAGCTGATCACAAGGGTTGCCATCATGCTCGAGCCGGTAGTTTCGGTTTCGCCGTAGACTCATGAAACAAAACTTTGACGAGGCATTGAAACAAAATGACACCTCGTAATTCAGGGACACTTCACTAAAAACAGTCGTAACCCTGAAGTCGAGAAAATGTACCGGAGTTACCTTTTAAGAATAGCTTCCATTTGGATACATTAGAAACCATTTGCTCGTGCATTGATTCAGCCTTATCTTTCTGCTGTCTTTTAGGCAGCCTGGCTTACTTCCTAACAGCTGTTTGCTTTCCCGTGCCCTAGTTACTCTCGATGAAAACCTCCTATTAGCTGAGAGACCTCCAAGAAACTGATTTTCATTAAAAGTACTACTATTAAAAGACTGCATCGGGTCAACTATAGCCTGTGCATGGCCCGATAAATAATTGTACTAACACTCGTATTAAAATGTGTGAGGTTGGAAAGAGAGAGAGAATAGGTATTTATTTGAATAGGGCGAGATCAACCAGCGCTTTTTGCTGGCGCAAAAGATGGAGAGACCCTACTAAAAGCATGCCTATATGTGATTGTAGTAAAACTAGCACCCAGTTTTGGATGGTAAACATCTCCCCCTACCACCACAATCGTGCATCGTTGAATTTCGAGAGTGCAAGAACGTGTCCTGTGAGCAAAGGCAACTCGGCAGGTTTGCGCCTCCGTCCGAAAAGCTTGTTCCAAACGGTGCCCCTCGCTTCCCGTTTCTGCGACGCAGGCACTTTGACAAGGACAAGAGTGGCAAGCTGAACCAGGTGGAGTTCAAGTCATGCCTGCGGGCCCTGGGCTACGACCTGCCTATGGTGGAGGAGGGCCAGCCAGACCCGGAGTTCGAGGCCATCCTGGACACGGTGGACCCCAACCGGGACGGTCACGTGTCGCTGCAGGAGTACATGGCCTTCATGATCTCCCGGGAGACGGAGAATGTGCGCTCCTCGGAGGAGATTGAGAACGCCTTCCGCGCCATCACCTCGGGAGACCGCCCCTACGTCACCGCCGACGAGCTCTATGCGGTGAGCCAACCCTGTTGTCCCTTGGCTACTGTAAAGCGGAGATTTTTAAGCTTTTCAGTCGTGAAGAACGTTTATCTGTCCTCGACATTGAGGCAATATTGCAGCGCAGTAGCCTAAAGACCTTGTTAACAGTAATGTGCATACTAGGGAGTGTATGGCTCATAGTAGTTATGCATCAACGGGCAGCTCAGATCTGCTAAGGTGGTGCTTGAGATGGAAGGAACACTTTACTTTGGGGTAGAGATGACTGAGAAAAACTGGGGGCTCAGGAACCCCGGATTCCAGGGAGGGTTCCTGGGAAACCAGAACCTTTAGCTGTAAGGCATAAAGCAGAGCAGAATATTTTGCCAACTCTACAGCCATCGAAGATGCGAATAATAGGAAGTGCGTGGGAACCGGCTGGAGCTGGTACGGTACACATCACGACAGTACGAGCTGACCTAGCGGCGTTTGGGTGAGGGTGGCACAAAAACCACGCGCAGAACCTCTGGTGTGTGGATCTGTCTATAAAGGGGTGGTATTGTCTGCCACATGTCCTGTTCTCGCAATATGGCGGTTGCTTTCGTAGCTCGGCATGTTGGAGGTGCCCGTGCAGCATTTTACCCCTTTCAGCTGGCACTCGGCTGGGCCGGCTTATATTGCTACTGACTGTATCATCTGTAGCCAGCAATGGGATTATTTAGCGGCGTGCGCAGGGTATTTCTTTGGCTGTTGGCAAAGTCGAGGTGAACGTTTGTGAGAGCTGTTTTACCTGAATTCTGCTCATAAGCTCAATTCACTTCATACTTTATGAAAGATGCTGGGTTATGTGGTTGAGAAGTATGTGGTTGAATGACTGTGAGGAAGATTACAATTGAAATATCATAATGGACATCAATATTCTTTATATTGGGAACACAAATCGCCGCTTATCACCAACGTTAATGTATTTTAGCGGGTGTCGTGTATGACAGATTTGCTCACTAGCTACTTCTTTGATCTCTTGTTTTTTTTTCTACAACCGTGTTACCTCCTTTTCCCAGCCTTGAATTCCTCTTTGTACAGACTAGATAATGACAATGACACGCATCGAAAGTGGGTTGTCACTTGTTTTATAATTTTTTATGCACCCTCCCCTCTTATCTTGTTCTGTCTCACACTGGATGTTCCTCTCAGCCATAGCAAGGAGTACTAAGTGCATGTAGCTGACTTTGTGCAATGCAGCACAAACTTTTTTTTTTTTTAATATGGACAAAAACTGCTTTAACTTTTCATTATATTTTGTGTGGAGCTGTTTGTAGGTTCACATCAATCACAAATTAAGC
Organism: Ixodes ricinus; assembly: GCA_037355805.1. Taxonomy (NCBI): domain Eukaryota; kingdom Metazoa; phylum Arthropoda; class Arachnida; order Ixodida; family Ixodidae; genus Ixodes; species Ixodes ricinus. The sequence goes on along the minus strand of JAZHYW010023207.1, from coordinate 1,296 downwards.
ATTCATTCAATCATTCATTAATTATACCCTTAAAAACATCTTTTTCAAAGGGACTGCAAAAAAAATATATATATACACGAAAAAAAAAAAAAAAGATTACATGAAACATTATGTAGATAGGTGGATGGCAGTGAACAGTGGCAGTTAGCAGTATTAAGAAAAAAAAGCATTGAAACCGAAAACAACGAAAAGGTGGTTGGCTGCTTAGAGTGCTGGCACATTAAAAAAAGAAACAACAGAACATATAATTAAAAGCATAAAACCAGTGGTGGAGAGGTTGATGCTAGTGCAAATGCAAATACTAAATTATTAATGCGAGTCATTAAAGGGCAACTTTGCTCAATTCCGAAAATTCAGAATAATGAGTGATTTCACATTAAAAATCACTAATAAAAGACACTATGTCATTTGTTTCGTGAAAAGTGGGATATTGCTGGAGGCTTTGAAACACCATGCTTTTGCAATTGCTGTGGACGGAATCAACGACAGAGGGTCACAACTGTATCTTAAGTAGCAACCTACTTCATGGAGGAACTGCGGAGAGTCGAAAGCCGACTGCTTTGTTTGCGAGTGCTCCATGGAGAGGCCACCGGGTGGAAGATCGGCAACCTTGTTCTGGAAGCACTCAAGTCACGCAATATACCAGTTAAGAACTGCGTCGCTTTTGGTTCCGACTTGAACGTCATGATTGGAAAGAACAATGTGGCAGCTGTGCTAAAAGAAGTTCAAGATAATTTGGTAGTGGTTGGCTGCCCATGTCACCTCATCAGTCTTGCGGCTGAGAAAGAAGCTGCATGCCTACCTGCAAACTTTGACGAGGTCCTTGTGGACATCATCTACTTCCTCGAGAAGGGTGTAAAGAGAAAGGACAGGCTTGTCGAATCTCAAAAGATGCACAGTACTGAGGTGCGTACGATTTTGAAACGTGCCCTCGCGATGGCTATTGCTGGAGAAGTGTCTGACCAGGTTACTAGATCAGTGGTAGCCCTTCACTAGCTTTTTCCTAAATGAGACAAAACCAAAGAACAAGCTGCGTCCATTCTTTCTAGAGTCATACCAGATCCCTAAGAAAGTTTTAGCTTTGGGAGGAGACAAGTGGGACGAAGTCGAGCAAGATTGCCAAAAATGCAAGGAGACAAAAGGGAAGATGGATGCTCCACCAACAGAAAAAATTAAGCTTTTGTCTGAGAGTACTGGACATGTCAGCGTGACCCATGAGGACCGGCTTTTCTACTTTCTCACGACCGACGTTAACTTGGTGTATGGCCTTTTCTTGAAGAGTGTGATACCTGCTTA
>JAZHYW010023206.1:0-85011 GCA_037355805.1 Ixodes ricinus | reverse complement strand
TGTCTTACACAAGCTTTCCCTGCTTTTTCATGAAACTATGTCGCCGCCTTGCGCACTTTAAAGTCAAATGAAAAGGTCACTGTCTTTAAACAATTCGCGAACTCTACTCGAGTTCAAAGGTATATAATTTTACGTCGGTGAACATACACGTTTTTGTTTTGTTTTTTGCTTCTCTCTTTGGTGCGAGTTAGAGACCTTTAATACTTTGTTTGGAACCAGCCTCAGAAGGATTGGCAACAGTGGCATCAGAGTGCACGAAGCTGAGAAAACAATCTGGCGGTCAATGAGCTGTTTCCTGGGCATTCTCATAGAAACTCGAAGATAGTCTTTACTTTTGTTTTGTTGAAGTAATACAGCAAATAAAGCTCTCCACATTAACCAAGCTATTCAAGCCCTTTTTGTTCCTGTATGACATGGTTTATTTTAAGAAAATAAGTTTCGAATTTTTCTGCACTTTACTATATAGCTAAATTTGCACCGCATCTCTTTTCATACTGGTTTTAAGTGATTGGGCAGATTGAAAAATCCAGTTACCGTTCTCAGAAAGACCAGTGAAAAAACAAATTACTTTTTTAAGATAAAGTAATTTGAATAATATATATATCAACATATATGATTTATATTTGGTTTCTATATATCTAATTTATATATAATAGATATATCTGATTTATATTTGAAAAGAAAAAACTGATTTACGAGACTTCTTATAATTATAATTTTTATTTCTCCTGTTTATTGAGATGTACCAGTCATCTTGCATTAGTTTGATCGAAAACCATTCCGGCGTTTCGTTTTGCAGTCACCTACTGTATACCGGCGATTTCATATGTGAAGAAAGGCAATTTCAACGTCCGAAAGGAGGCTGATCGAAAAGGGAAGCACACCACAACTGCCTTACCCAAACGTCGATCGTCCCATGATTCCTAGTTTCATTTTAGTTTTCCCTAGATTCATATTAATCACTTTTGTACCGTCCGAATCTTTCTTTATGAAGTATTGACTGCATGCCGTACTAGTCCGGAAATATCATCGACACGTACGATGGGGAAGAAACATCTTCTGAGGGCATTCCTCCAACGAAATCGGCACTGCATACCCGCGGGTGTGGGATGGTATTTCGGTTCGTCCCATCGGCGCTAATATATGTAGGCGTTACGGGTACAAAAACAAACGCAGAGCGCAAAGAGGCAGCAAAGAGTATGTCCGCCATGCCGGCACAGCAGCAGACAAGTTCGGGAGACCAAATTTCTCGAGTCGTACGGCACGGGTCCATCGCTGTCGATCTCCCACAAAACATCGGCGAGTTGAAAAACCAAAAGTCTTTCTCCCTACGAGACACGGTGCATAACTATTGGAGCACTTTACGGTGCAGCAGTGTCGTGCTGTCAACCCTGCGCGACCGCGCCGTTCGTACCAATGTAGGCGGCGTGGTTTCGTTTCGCTGGGGTTCTCACTGCCTACCTTCGGCAGCTAGGGGTGTCGAGAACCTTTATCGAACCGGATTTTGAGGTCGAACTTTCGCGTCGACTTAACCTTCAACCAAATTCGACCGGTTCGACTTTGTGAACAGTTTGGCTAGACCTTGATACAAGCATGTCTAGGTTTGGAGAATTTTTTTTTATGCAAAGGATTGTTTTAGTTTTATGAACAGTTGCAATTAAAAGAAACTAATTATAATCACTGAAGAAGTTAAAAACTTGATTTTTTTTGTACTGTAATAACTGAAACAACCAGTCGGTGCTGCCCTTAATTCATGCCTTAGCCATCACCATCCAATCCGAAGCCAACTGGCCAGCCTGTCGCGCATGCGCATAGCAGTCGAACCTGAGTCGAACCTTTGTCGAACCTTTCATAAGAAGTTCGAAAACGTCGAACCTGGTCGAAGTCGAAACCTCGACCGGTTCGCGACACCCCTATTGGTAACGGGCGCGCGGCGGCGGGCCGGTCGCGTTGCAAGGAGTGTATAGACGTTTGCAGGTACGGCCTCTGGGCGCCGCTATCTGCTGTTGGTGTGGGTCAGCGTTACTAGAACTCTCAGTTGGGAAACTCACCATTGAAACCCGGGCCGCTGGCGTCCACCGAGACCGAGCTAAATACGACAACAGCGCCACTCGGTATCATTTGTCTTAACTGTGGTCACCTTGAGCTTTTAGAAAGCACGTTTTTGCGTAAAGACTAACGGAAAAAAACTCTTTTTATAGTAACTTTTATTGGAGTTTAGCACAAAATGAAGGGCGCGTGTTGTTTTCTAAAATCTTTAGTTTGCAAGGTTTTGCAGTACAATTAATATTGTTTTTATACAACCGTGCCTCAGCGGTGATTTCAGGTAGCGCGTCCCGAGCTAGGTGCATATTAACTCGGCAGTAATCCGCGGCACGTCCGCTTCGGAGTCGGTACTCTAAGCCCTTCCACAGTATCTGTTCTGGCTCCAAAATGGCCGATTACATCGAATATGGAAGTCACGTGCAGTTCCTCGACTGTCCGCTGCGGGAGAAATGGCGGCGTTGGGATCGCCATTAGCTCGGTTCTCGTGGACGGATCGGTGCCAATTTTTCAGAGCAGTCTCTGTGGCAGTTTCCCAACTGAGTGGTTCTAGTAACGTTGGTGTGGGTAGATCGTCTGACGAGTTAAGCATGGATGGACGGATGGATGCTAAAGGCTGTACCCTCTATATGGGGTGGTAGCTTGCGCCACCTAGCCTAGAAACTAAAACAGAAAGTATCACTCTTCCCTTCGCTTTTCTCGGTCAATTTGCTTACCCTCTGCACTTTTGCTGAGGCGTATACCGACGGTTTCAAGACCTACGCCCAAACAACGCGTTTTCCATCCACGGTGGCCAGACTAGCCCTCGAAGCGCGGCCGCTTGCAAACGTCTATAGACCTTTTCAAAAATCCGCGCCATCGCCTGTTCGCCATTGCTTGATCACGTAATCTGAGCAGGTACTGGACACGAAGGCTGCGACAGCGTTCAGCAAGGAGTCGGACCTAATCACACGCTTTTTGCCCTAGAAATGGCGACCGCCAATGTTGCCTGATGGACTTCTTAAAAGCGTTCGCAACTCAAATCATGGAGCGCTTTTGCAATTTAATAGCGGGCGCCTCCTGGAAGAATTGATTGTAAGCCACGTGACCTCGATCGACAGTTGAAACACTATGACATGCGAGCACTCTAGCGAGTAGCTTCGACAAGCGTAGTAGAATAGCGCCCGTTCACACTGTACGATCGAGTACGACCGGAGAGAGACAAGACCGGTTTTAATCCTCTTGCGACTTCCTTAGGACCGGGCGCGCTGCTGCAGAGCTGGTCCTAAGACGTCGTAAGAGGATTAAAAACCCGTCTTGTCTCTCTCAGTCGTACTCGATTGCAAGAGTGTGAACGAGCCTTAAGGATGTCACGGAGTAGAAATACGGCTGGAACATTTTATCTCTTGCAGGAATGATAAAACCGTCGGCTTATCGCCGACATGCTCGAAATCAGTAGGGAGGGCGTCCAACCGGTTGAGTGTTACGACCTTGCGTCCCTCAATACTAAATGAATGCATTCTTTATAACACCCACCTCAATCAAATTTGTGCTCTCAGCGCACGCATCGGCAATGATTAAAACAATTAATTTTTTTTCTGACGTTAAATTCCAAATGCATTTGCCATACTTATCTTGAGGACATTCTAAAATACGTTTTTTAACCCTTAACAGTATCATAATCAAGATTATCAACCGACGAGGAATGTGTTCGAAGAGCCCGTTAACACAATAGCGGCTTGTCTATTTGGCGGAATCGTGTTTTGGCATATGACTAAATTACCGCATCAACCAAAAGACGAGGAGTTTGGTTACCCTAGCAATGGGTCATTACCTCGTATGACGCATTATTTTTATAACAGCCGCAAATATAAACGTAGGAAGTGGAGGGGCCTCAATACACAGGCGTATTTTTGCAGGTGATGATAAAACCGAGATTCTAACTGCCGTTTGTTTTCCTTGCTTTTTTAAAGTACAGGATGTCTTGAAAAACAAAGTACAATGTTTTTTTTGTTTTTTTTTGTATTGCGCAAGTTATATTATAGCATTATTGAAGGCTCAGTTTCCGCCCGAATGTGGCGCAAGTGACCCGAACAAAATATCAAAGTTTCAGAACGAACCTATATCCGACGGTTATCAAAAGTTACAAGCGATTTTTAAAATTTCCAAAGGTTGAAAGGGTAGCTAACAAAGCTCTCGAACGTACACGGGGCTGAATGACAAACTACGGAGAACGGACATACATTTCCCATTAAAAGTTTTAAAAATTTTCGTCTCTGTTTTTGTCTGTGTTTTCTTTTTTTTTTATGGAGGTTTTATTTACGACAAGTTTATACCGCCACGCTTGTTGGAGCTCGCCAGTTTGAGGAAGCTTTGAAACTTTCCCACTCTGTGCATGTTTCCTTTAAAGATATATTCTGGAGCAATGTCCGTGTTTAGTGGTTTTTGAACAGGCAATATCTTATAGATAGAAATCGAGGGATCGTGTTTGTGCAGTAACTATTATCAACTCCAACGGGAAATTAAACTGTATGTATCATAGATCTGGTAACATTTGAACACACGAGAAGTTGCTGTCGCCATAACTTTCCTAAAGTGCGCTTACACCAGCAAATTCGCGGGCGGATCCACGCCGGCGACGAGCGGATTTGCGGAGCCGGGTGGCGATATCCGATCGTTGCTGGCGGAAAATCTGGATCAGTCCAGGACCCATATTCAGATTTTCCTCCAGCGTAGAGTCGATTTCGCCACCCTGCTCGCAAATCCGCTCGCCTCCGGTGTGGTTCTTCCCGCGAGTGCTCAAGTGTAAAAGCACCACTAGGAGGTCGAAATAGCTCCTCGGAAGTAGAATATTTTACGTTGCAAAATCATTGGGCTTATTTATTTTAGGTTTTTACAGAAAATACTGATTAATTTGTTAATAAAAGATTATTTGCTTGCATATAGACACTTGCTGAGCAGTTGTTTAGGAACCAATGTTCTGTGCGCTAAAAAGTAAACTATATTTGGCAGAGAGATTCTCTTTGAAATGCCCCGGCGTGCTACCATACATATGAATATTCGAAGAAATGTTCTTTGCGTCTTTCACGAACAAATTCTTGGGCGTTTCATTTTACTGACAATAAAAGAATCACTGAAGAAGAAAATCGGCAGTACACGTGTTCCCTAGAACAAATTCAAATCCTCAAAAAATACATCACAAATATACCAACAAAACATGCGCGTTAAGCCACATGCGTTACACCAATCAGGAACATGAACGAGATATGGTACACAAAAACGTCTTATCGAATTGGGCAACTATAATGAACAGCAACCCATAAATAATGTAAATGGTTCACAGCTCCAAAAGAGTACCCATGTTGTAAACAATTTCTCAGGGGTATTTTTAGGTTTAGTATGATATATTGAACTAACCCTGGCAAGTTTGAACTGTTAATTTTATCGGTATTTGTGGGTTCTTGTACTTTGTAGGTTCTGAGTACTTGAAAGTTTGAACAAAGTAACCCAACGAAGATAGCTGCCTTCATTCCCAATTATGTAGTTACATCTTTCTTTCTTTTGGGTTGTACATTTTCGGCAAATTTTAGTGATTTTTTAGGCGGGTTGGCATTCATACTCCTGCTGGATCTATCATAGGAAGATTGACTGCTTTAAGAATAAATGCGTATACTTTTGAAGCCCTCAATAGTTTCCGATTTCTGACAGGCTGATGAGCGCGCGTGAGGTAAAAAGAAGGCACTTGGAATGGATTTTCTTTTTTAAAATAAAAACACATGTAATATATCTCGTTTAAGATAATTAACGGTGTCATGAAGGATATTGTGTGCACCCGATGACGAGGACCGAGGACAAAAATCTTGCGCCTTACGTTTGGAAGACATGGCAGCGGGAATACTTGGCCGGAGTTACAAACTCCGCAATCTGAACTCGACACGATACCAGCCCAGTTGTCAAAAACAACCCTTGTGGATGAACGCCAGCTTGCAGTCGAGCTACACCAGATGTGGGCAGACGCCGAAAGCTAGCGCGCTACGCAGGAGCAACTACATGCACGCAACCGTGGAGTCGAAAGAAGCCGAGGACCTCGCGGTTTGCTGTCGCTTCCGGTCGAATCTGAGCGCAAAGTAAGTGTGTTCGGATGCAGAAAAACAAAGTGGGATGCCGCAAATGCAATGTCTGAAAGAAACTACATAAAGGACAAAAAGAAAATAGAAACCTTCTGGCTGACATTTAGAGGTTTGTCTGTTTTGTATCCGGTTCGGACAATGGAGATGGGAGGGGCGGTGGGGGGTGGAAAAGAAATAAAGGAAAAGCGGTGGGCCTGTTTGATTAGTCTCATGACAATGTACCGGGGGAGTAAAAGGGATTTTTGCTCTTTGAAGGGCCGCAGAGATCAGAGATGGCTAGATTACTTTTCAAATGTAGTTAAATTACATTAATCAGTACTTTCTTCACAAATACGTAGATGTAATTAATTTACAGTACAAATGACCGCAGACTAAAAGTAATTACATTACGTTACAATTACTTTTGAAAAGTAAACAAATTACTTGAAAATTCCTTTTATATTCTTTCGTGCAGTAATTCGTGTAAAAGTGTTAAAGTGTTAAACATAATGTAGAGCTTCTTAAGGAATGATTAAAGCAGGCAGCTCACCGGTTTCGTTGTTCTTTCAACGGTGAAGTCGATCGGTCAATGGCTGATGTGATTACGTCCTCCTGATTTTGGAGAAGTCGTCCAATTTGGTTGGTCGGGCCATGCCAGCTCGTTCTTATACGAAGTGGTAACGACTGTCGTGAGATGTACTAAACTGCCGCTTATGTTGCCTTTGGCGAACCAGATCCATCGTTTCCGAAACCATTTTGCTCGAGGAGACTAAAACTTTTGTTCTTACTCGGACGCCGTAGAATCGTTTTCCCTGAAGACCACTGGTCGACATTTTTCCGGACATTCTTTTCAAGGTGTATTGTACAATAGCATTAGAAGAGCGCGAATTATCGCACGTAATTACGTATAAGGGACGAATTTTTTTTGCAAGAAATAAACGTTATTAGCGAAAAAAAAGAATAACAAGCGCCACCAGAATTTAAAAAAAAATATTTATAAACATTGTTAGCCGTGAGGCCAAAGCAGGAAGGTAAACCGCAGAGTATATTAGCACCCTCATGCACTTCCAAATTCCAATCACACAGACTGGCATTGCATGACACACACAATAAGAGATCATATATAAAATCATAGACAATCACACTACAGTCATACCCAATTAAAACGAACAGCAGGAAACGCTACGTACAGTTTGATATAGCAAGTAATTCGATATAGTAAAAAAACATTTACAACGAACTTCCACGATGCGTTCGTTGTGAGGCGAGAGCTTCTCTTTCTTTCTCATCTCTTCGCTTCCGCCTTGTAACAACGTGCTAAAAAGATTTTTCTTTTTTTGCATGCATGTAGAGGTGTTTTGTTTAGCTTTCTCCCCTTCTGGATTGCTTCTCTTCATGGGCAACCGTTTTTGGAGGAGAATTTGTTTTTCTGTGCGCGGGTGCAGAGTGTATTTTTTTAGCTTTCTCCTCTTCTGAATCTTTTCTTCGCTCAGTTTTCTTGGTAACTTGAGCTTTTAAAATTTTCTTTCTTTCCTACTTTTTTTCTTCTTGGTTGTGGGGGGGAGGGGGGGGAGGACAGGCTAGAAGACGATTGTTTGCGCGTTTTGGGGAAGCCTTCCCGGGGGGAAAACTTCGTTATAGCCAATATGTTGTTCGTTATAAAAGGTACGTTTTACATGCATCTTTATTTAAATGTTCCGTGAGTTCGATATCGACAATAATTAGCTGTACGTGGGTTCGTTCTAAACAGGTTCACTGTATTTACAAAGTTCATTGGCAGGCAGTTCCAGTGGTCAATGGACTTAACAGACAAAGATTTTCTTGAAATAGTCTGTGTTAAAGCGATTAGGGGTAATGTACTTGCTGTGCTTGGTTCTAGGCGCACAATCAGGGTTCTTCGTAGGTTACACATTTGTGAATATTCATAACATGCCGATGATGTAGCAAGTTGAGGAAAAATGTCATCCGGTTCAACATCATTTTAGTACTATTAGGAAGGAGGTCGGCAGCGGGTTTCAGATGGGAAGCGGACTCTGTAGGTATGCAGCGATTAAAAATGAAACGGACTACTTTGGACGCTTTCAAGTTTATGGGTGTTTTTTTTGTGAATGGCTCCCAGACTGGGCTTGCATGTTCGAGCGTTGGTAAGAATAGTGCATTATATGCAGTTAATTTTAGCTCGAGAGTAGCGAATGCTGATTTCCCTCTAAGTGTCCAAATTTATTTAATGTTTTGGTGCAAACATTTTTTACGTGTAAATTTCAGTTTAGGTTTGATCGTAAAAAAACACTACATATTTAAATTCCTGGACACTTTTTAAAGGCATACCCCCTAGACTGTAGTTGAGTTGTGCTTGTATTGTTGTCCGTGTTACATTCATCTAAACAGTTTTGTTTTTGTTGATTTCCATTTGCCCATCGATGCACCAGCTGGTCAATTTATGTAAATGCTTATTAAATGTATTCTGATAATCGTATGTTCGTATGTTTGATCATATATTGGCATCGTCGGCAAAATGTTTAATTTCGACTTCTGTTTCAAATCCCCTGCTCATGTCACTGATGTACGATGCGCCCCGAACTTAACACCGCCACGAGATGATCCGGCTTCTTCACTTTTTGAGCTATTCCTGAACCTAGCGGTTCGAACTATTTGGTGAAGGTCTGCGTCCCCGATGGAAACCCAACCAGAGGAATGTATTCCTGCAGCTGCAGCGAACAATTTATCTTTGGGTAGCATGCAATAGATCAATATCTGCGTAACCGAGTGGCTACGTTAAGTTTGAGGGGCACTGCACAAAATGAACTCTAGTGGCCCTAGGACTGATGCTCGAGGTGCTCCTGACATTACTGATAGGTCGCATGACGTTACATTATTCAATTGGACAAACCATTTTATACCAATAAGATAAGCTTCTAGTCATCTTATAATTTGATCATTGTCCAGTGTGCACTTGAGCTTATGAAGCAGCTTTGGATGTGACACGCGGTTGAAGGCCTTAGCAAAATCCAAGAACACAATAGCAACTTGTTGTGTTGTCTTTCCCCAACGAACCAGCGGCTATATCTGCGCGTTTGCTTCTTCCTGACTTAACTTCAAGGTGAGAATGCTTTGCTCGTTTTTTGTCCTTCCCGACTATGTTCAGTTCCCCCTAAGCTGATAGTGCGGTTGTAACTAAGCGCGCGTCGGACCAGTCAACCGCCTCTTTTTCATCACCTGACTTCGCTCTCCATGTATGGGTATTGGCGGGGGCGTGATCAAGTGGCGAAAGATCCACGCATGACTGCTTCAACGACTGTGCAGCTTTCACCGCACTATCAGCTTAGGAGGGAACGGATCATATAAGAAGCATATTTACCTATACGAAGAACAAGACTACTCACGAAAAGTTCAGGATTCTTGGCAATTGATTAAAGGTTAACTCCTGACTGACTCCTCGTCACAGATTTTAAAAGGTGTTGATCTTCGTAGTGACGTGCTCTCCACATTGTAGCTAGAACTGTCCCCGATCACTTTTCGCCATGAATCCGTCTTGACTAGAGTTTCATGAACCCTGGTCTTCCAGCTACGTCTTCACTCAGAGGTTTTTCTGCATCCGCTTTGCCTTTCCAATCCTTCTTTGTGTATTTGTCTCGCTCTCGACTTCCGCATCATGAATTGTGTTCCCAGATGGGAGTCGGAAAAAATTAATGACAAAAGTTATGAGTGATGTTCTCAAAATTACTGCCTGAAAGTAATTAATTACATTGTCAAATTACCAGCGCAGAAAATTAAGTAATTACATGAGTCAGTACAGCAGAAATTAATTTATTTATAGTAATTGTATTACAGTAATGTCATTGCCGCCATCTCTGCCAGAGATATTGGGGAGGGGGCAAATATGGTGCACTTAGTGTTTGAAAAGCTTTTCCAATATTGGGCTCACCAGAGTAGAGTATATAAAAACAAACTGTTGAGAGCGTATATTCACTACAGAAGGTAAACAAAGTGGAGTGAAATGAACGTTTAATATTTTCTGACGGTTACGATGACCGTCTGCTGTCAGATTTCCAACTTTCAGAGACACTGAACTTACGCCAGCTAACTCCAGACACCGGTACCCTGTAAAAATTGCAACAAGAAAATTCGTTTCCAATCTACAAAACAAAAAGAAGGGCACAGTTATCAAAGCGCCTCAAGATATGGGTTCTGGATAGCCGTTGACATCGCCTCAACATAAAAAGAAAACCTAAAAAAGTGGAAGGTGGTTCGAAATGCGATTGAAATCCGGCTTAGTTTGAATAAAAAATCTCGCAAGAGAGACAATCTTTGCGGTATTAAATGAATCTAGGCAGACACCAGAGTAACGTGAGTGCAACATTCGGCGAAAGGAGGGCGAGGATGTTTTTTCTGGAAACACACTGGAAACACCTGCTGTATTAGATCGCGCCCATAAATTTCAGATGGAGTACTTCAGGAAAAAAATATCGCGCTCCGCAATTAACATTAATGAGGGCCCGCCTATTGAAATTTCATGCTTGTGATTTGGATATTTGTTTTCTAAACTCTTGAGCTGATCGTTGCTGTTTATCTGGCTCAAAACTTCGATGTTGAAGGCTTTGAAACCAAGTGCTTTGAAATTGCCTGAATATCGGGTATGGAATGGCCCAATAGCCAAATAACCCACCATTACATATTCCCGCACTCTACAAAACTATGTAGCCCAATTGGGCTATATATAGCCCAACCTGGCAACCCTGAATGTCTCCTCATTTCCAGACTTCGACCTGGTTTTCGCGTCCAAGGAAAGTGGGTTTTTGAGGAGAAATCGTGTTTAGCCCTGCTTTGGTAAAACTCGTTTCTGCTGTGAAAATCAAAAATATCGGAAATTTACCCAGAAACAAAGGATCCTAGGTATGATTTCTGGTGTTTCTGTTGCTGTTCTGCTGTCCTATCATTTTAGAGCTACCTTGGGAGCCAGCTAATATTACAAATAGGTCAGCATGCGCTAGACGTAAAATAAAAACAAACAAGGAACAAGCGTTATAATATGATTTTTGTTATCTGCTTTACGTCGGAAACTTGACTACATAAAGTGAGGCGCTAATATATATGCGGAAACGTAATATCTATAAATGGTTTTTCTGTACAGGACGTCTGCTATACTGCCGTCATGTCAATGTTTTTATTCATACAACCTGAAAGCAAAAAGTTGTCTTGGGGACCGTCACAAAAGGCATAGATATACCTGACGAGGCGACGGCCCTGTCAGGCATATGTCACAAGCCTACCGGTGACGCAGTGGAAGATGCAGTGTCACGCGTCAACGACTATGTCGTCATTTATAATAATGCACTAAAGGCTACGCTGTCACTTGACCAAGTCAAATCTAAATATAAAATGCAGTATTTTGATTGCAGCTCTTTATTAACCCATATATATAAACGCAGATAATAAACATTCACCACTAAATTTGCTCAAGGGTTTCAATTGTGTAAGTGTTGTAAGTTGGACGAGTTGGTGTGATGACATGATGAACAAAACAGCGCAAGAAGACAAGGACAAAGAAAAGGAACAGCACTTCGGTATTGTACATGTTCCTTTTCTATGTCTTTGTCTTTTTCTGTGTTGTTCTGTTCACCAGTTCAATTGAGTGTTTGTTTTATTGATAATTTTAGGTAGTTCTATATGTTGGAATTTCGACAGATGCACCATTAGGCAGCCCTGTTCTACAACTTGAAGCATTTAAAATTATGACTAACCATCGGTGGTGGCGCGCCTCACAATGAGAAGGGCTTTGGGCGTCCTCAATCCAACAGAACTTTAAGACCGTTCTTCGAATGATAATTCGTGAAACGTCGACTGGTAGCAGGGCAATTTGTTCCATATGGCAAATCATCATAAGGCAGTTCATCACTATGACATTTCGTCAAACAATTAACAGATATTTCTTATATTTGTAGCATTCCTTATGTTTACCGAGCATAATTATTTCGAACGAGTACGATTATTAGCGACCCACTTCCTCGCTTTAAATATTTATTCTTGACACAAGAAACCAGACTTTTACTAAATTCTAGTAGAAACTGACTAAGCAAGTCTTGTCCACCAGAATTTTGGCACCTCTCTGTCACTAGTGAAAAAATAAATGACACATTGCTAGGCCATTGTGGGTTGTTACGTGAAACGTTTCGGTCGCGTAGGCGCAGTCTGTGTCCGTGTCGTGCATGCGCAGTCTGTCTGGGTCGCGCACGTGACCGAGTTAGATTCTTTCCGTGTCACGCATATGCCATCTGTGTAGCGCATGCACAGTAGGTGTGTCACATTCCTGAAAGTTTTATATTCTATGGTTCTAAGGAGAACTAAAACGTTTACCAACCTAAAAATAAACAAACGTCTAAACTTTCTAAGAGGATGCTACACAGAAGCTGCATTTCAAAAGCTACCTAACGCTACAGTAACTAGTACGCGTTCGACAAGATCTTCAAACATTATTTCAGGTTTTCTTTTGGTGGGTTGTCCGAGTGACGGATCGCCCTATGACGACTTGCCCTATGGGACGAATAGCCCTGCTACGAGTTGCCCTATCACGAATTGTCTTTCGACTAACCCATCCCACAGAATGTGGGTAAATGACTCTGGGAACAAATAGAAGAACACTGGGGCGTACGGGAGAGTAAACAAATTTAATCACAAAGACGTTATTCTGATAAAAAGAACACCTAAAGAAAACTACTGAAATACCTTAACAAGTGCCTAATAATAACGCGCATACCAATACGGATGTTTTACAAGTAGAGGGTGAGGTGAGAAAGTAGGGCTACGTGCCGTTCGTCGAAAGACAATTTGTAGCAGGTTATTTGGTAGCAGGGCAATTCGTCACGTAGGGCATATAGTCATGGGGCAATCCATCGCCGTGACAGTTCATCGGAATTGAAAGAACTTTGTTTTCCTTGACATTTTTCAAGGGCGAACCCTTTGCTCCAAAATGAAAAACCTCGGGTGAGGCCATATTGACACAAATGTTTGGAGTGTCCTTTATAATAGCCGGTTGAATCAATGTTACTTCCGCAATAGATGTCTGAATTCCCGGGTCTCTAACACAATCTGGGAGCAAGTCGTCCTGGTAACTGATTAGAAGACAGCGTCAAATATGCAACTTTGTCAATAGAAATTTATTTAGAAATGGTCTCTACCTCATTGATACATCTACTTGTAGGAAAATGTTTCGGGCGCACGCCTCGAGGATGTCTGTGCTGTCGTTTCCATGAACTTCCAACGTAACGTCTTAGAATTGCTTGAAGGCGCTTGTCCCGTGCTTCTCGCTCCCTGGACACTCTTGTCGAAACGACTCCTGTTGCGGCTTGGCTTAGCTTCATTTCGGCCGGTGCCTGCTCTTTCTTGAGCGACCCCAGGAAAATCCAGATATTCGGTGATGCACAACCGACGTGACCCCGAAACATGCCGACACACTCAGTGTATCGGCATTACTTTCACGAGGAAGATTAATGCCGATCGCATGCGGGCATACCCTCAGCACAAAGAGCTGGAGGACAAGGCAGTCGAGACAAGGATAATCCCGAACATGAGAGCCTACCTGAAACGCAACTAAATCTTTAAGCTTGTCTTGAGCATACTGAGAAACACGGAGAGGCACAGATTGTGTTATGAATGAGATCGACAGATTCTGTGCGCGGTTGCTCAAGCCCCGTACAACAAAATTAAAGCAGGCTTAACAAAACCTAGAAAGTTATAAGAAATCTAGTCACAAACTAGCCAGTAATTGCTTGCATAACCACACAATGCATGTGCCCTGCTCACCGCCACACATTGTTGCGGATAAACTCGCATAACTCCGAGTTTACCAGCATGACCAAGACAATTATTTAAATATTTTAGCGTTTTAGGACTTAAACAGACTTAAAAAAGGCGGAAGAAAAAATCTATCCCAAACCGAATCAGAATTATGGATACGTGCCTTGCTGCCAGCATCTTGCTTTGGGTGATGAGTCAGAGATGTTTACCGCGCAAATCCGTATCATAGGGAAGGCAAATTGTCCAACAAGTGATACATTTTTAAATAACTTAGCAGCACACGTCCCCGGCTCATACTTTGGTAGGGTGACACACTTCCAGCTAGCGTAATGTGAGGGACACGTGGGGGGGGGGGGGTATAGAGGAAGCTTATGAAAACGCACACAACAAGCCGAGGATCTGTTAACACATTTATTATCCTCCACTGTTTAGACACCTGCTAATTGTATTGATAAAAATTGTATTGTTTATTAAGCTCAAATAATTTCCACTCCTAGTGATATATATTTTTAATGCCAAACATATATGTTATTAAATGTGTCGAAGTTGAAAACAAAAAAATCGACTGTATCAGAACTCAGTGCATCAAATGAAAATAAGAAACAGGAAATCTTTTTCGGGCTATTTTTTCCTGTCAACGCTTACTTTTATCTACATGGTCCTAGACAGATTTTTAACATTATGTTCTTTTTCGACCGTTGCAAATGTGGCTGTCTTCACTAAAAAAAAAGAAATCCCAGCAACCCTTTTGAATCGACACAGCATGTTGAAAATAATCATAATATTTTATATTTAAACTTTTGGCGAGCAATTTATCTTACAATATTTTTGCCATCAAAGGGAGAGGGACAGCGGCGCATGCGCGTCGGTTCTCTTGCAAGAACGACGGTCGCTTCCCACAAGGCTTGGATAGAAAATGGCGTACCATTTCGATTCACACGATTACCAGCGACCTCCGCGCTTCCTCGAGCCCCGTTGTTCGGCGGCACCATGAGTTGCGGAGGTAATTTTACGACAGTGTGAAATGCGGGACATTTTGAAAATTTTGGAATTTCTCGCGGGACGCGGGAGACGAGCACTCAATGCCGCACAGTCCCGCGAGTCGCGGCACGGGTGGTCACACTATACTTGGGCCAGCTGGGCGCAAGCTTGTGCCAGGCTTGAGTCAAGACGGCTCTTTCCCGCGCCAGTCTGGCCCGAGCCTGTGCCGAGGAAGTGTGCTACTTGGGATATTTAAGTCACTGTATGGAGCGGTTTTTGTTATTAATGACGTTTCTCTGTAAACACCTTCTCAAGTAATCATTTACATCTTGTAAATTGTTTTGCTTTTTAGGACAGTTTTGTTATACAGTTACAGCAAGAGCTTAGGCTTCTAGATTGCATTGTCTTACAATAGAATCCCCTTGCCTGGTTTTGTTGAGGGCCTTATTTGCCTTCTTTGTAATGCTTGTATTTTCTTTGTGCTCTTATTAACAACGATAAACTGTAAAAGCCAGGGTGCCAAACCGGTACCGAACCCAAATAGAAAATAAGATTAAAACCGTGGTTCTTTATCGAACCGGAACCAAACCACAATCTCATGTGGCGGTAACCGGTTCAGTGAAAAACGGTTCGGCGAAATAAAATTAGAGTGGATTTTAGCATTGTCGTCCTGACTTGACAAATCCAGTGCAAATTTTCGTTTCCTTTGGCGGGAGGTTTGATTTTAATAATAAAATGTGTTGTGAAGCGTTACCAATAGCTTTGAATTTAAAGGGGGCGACATCCCTTTTTATACTGTATTTAAAAAATGAAAGCCGTTTACAACTCCCTGTAACGCCGAACTAGAGCGCAGCTCTTGAGGAGGAGGAGGGAAGGGTACTGAGGGGAGGGTATACTCCTCCTCCCTCCTCCTCAACTCCTCATCCTACCAAATACTCCTCCTCCCATCCTCGTCCTCCCCTTCCTCCTCCCTCCCCCTCTTCCCTCCTCCTCCCTTCCTTCTCCCCCTCCTCCTCCTCCCTCCCTCCTTCCTCCTCCACCTCCTCCTTCCTCCTCCCCTTCCTCCTCTCCTCCTCCCTCCCCTCCTCCTCCCTCCCCCTCATCCTCCTCCTCCCCCTTCCTTCTCTCCCCCTCCTCCTTTCTCCTCCCCTTCCACCTCTTCCTCCTCCCTCCCCTCCTCCTCCTCCCTCCCCTCATCCTCCTCCTCCTCCTCCTCCTCCTCCTTCCTCCTCCCCCTCCTCCTCCCTCCTCCTTTCCGCGCGGTGCATTATGGAATATTTCCCATGATGCACCGTGCGGTTACGCCGACGGCGACGGCGACGGCGACGCCACTCAAGCCGGAAACGGGCGCCTAAAGGCTGAACTCCATGGAACGAATTATGTGACGAATAACTGGCGAACGCCGCCCGACAGCACGCTCGCTTTGCGCGCGACGTAGCAGCCACTGTGTTGATTCCACGCGGCAGAGCAAAAGCCGCCGGGCAAAATTCGTCGGTTATTCGCAGCATATTCGTCCCATGGAGTTCAGCCTTAAGGGGAGATGCAACAATTTTTGTACTTTGCGCAAATACCGCTTAGAACGGATCCCTGACATTAATGACCTATGAAACACGCGTTCGTTTTTCACCCCACGCAATAGAAGTCCCAGAAAAAAATTAAAGAAAAACGAGCAGCGTTCACCCCTCAACTCCCAGCCAGAGCAAGCGGCCACGTGACCTGGAACCGATTATATGCCGCCAATGTTGATCATAGCCACGCGCTGGGGTTGGCAAAGCACAGGACACGCGCTGAGTTCCAGACATTGTTATGGCTCGGCTCTTGTCGTCGTTGCAGCGATTGGACACGGGCCACTACCCGAATGCTTCTCGAGCTGGTAATTATCACGAGCCCAAATCGAGTGCCCACGCAATGCTCGGGTCCAATCTATGAACCGTATTCAAATATCGTCACTGGGGTGTACTGCGATCCCCACGTTACGTCATCAAATTTTGCAAAGGAGAGATTGAATGAAAATGATCGCTTTTGTCCTTGAAATTACACCGCAACAAAGGAGTTTCTTGGCCAGTGGCGTTGCGTGCGAGTATCCTTGAGTCCCACCAGTGCCAGTAAGCTCGTGTAAAGTGGAAAACATTCCAACTGAATATTGTTGCACAGCTTCTTTAAGAGCTGCGCTCTAAAAATAATGACCCGCAATAGCATGCAAAGATACAGTGCGCGTGACATGCACGGTGGCCCAGCGCTATTAGCATTCCATGAGCAAAAGTAAAGTGAGGATTCGAATAACAAGCTCGCTTTACCTTCCGCCAAACCGTTTCTCAGTCGACAAAAAACCGCCATATAAGATTTTTGTTTGTTTTCTTTCGGGTTCATTACCAAATGTTCGATTTAGAATTCGGTTTTGTTCCGGTTTTGTAAAAACAACGGTTTTGATCCGGTTTGCGGCTCGGGTTTTAGTTTGGTTCGAGAGCCAGGAAAAATGAAAAAATAAATGTCTTTGGTAGAAAAAAGACTGCCCGACTATGTTTTTTCGCTAATATTCAACTCGTAAATATTTTGCGGAAGAAGCTCGAAATTCAGCTATAACAACCAACAACTCGAGTTTTTATTAAACCAGCAAGTGTAGCGTTAACCAACGAACGGGATAAAGACTTCATTGTACTATTGCTGTACCTCGGTAAAGGGTTCAAAAATTAATTTAAAGGGCTCGGGGAGATAACCAAATTGTA
Source organism: Ixodes ricinus (assembly GCA_037355805.1). Classification (NCBI taxonomy): domain Eukaryota; kingdom Metazoa; phylum Arthropoda; class Arachnida; order Ixodida; family Ixodidae; genus Ixodes; species Ixodes ricinus. The sequence goes on along the minus strand of JAZHYW010023206.1, from coordinate 67,379 downwards.
TATAATAAAACTATGGTCAGAAGAAAAAGAACCTTGAAGGATGGCAACCAAAGAGTAAAACATTGCAAAAGAACCAAGAGTTATCAAATACAATGCAATAAAGGTTATGTCCAAGTCTCATAATTTATTAATTTATGTTTACACGTCAGCCTTATCGGGAGCGCTCAATCTATTCTGATTCTCAATATTCATTTCTGTTTTAGAGCGCAGCTCTTAGGCGCCCGTTTCCGGCTTGAGCAGCGTCGCCGTCGCCGTCGCCGTCGGCGTACGCGCGGTGCATCATGGGAAATATCCCATAATGCACCGCGCGGAAAGCGAGGAGGGAGAGGAGGAGGGGGAGGAGGGGGAGGAGGAAGGAGGAGGGAGGAGGAGGAAGTAAGGAGGAGGGAGGTGGAGGAGGAAGGAGGGAGGAGGAGGAGGGGGAGGAGGAAGGAGGAAGGGGAGGGGAGAAGTAAGGAGGAGGGGAGGTGGAGGAGGAAGGAGGAGGAGGAAGGAGGAGGTGAAGGAGGAAGAGGGGGAGGAAGGAGGAGAGGGGGAGAAGGAAGGGGAGGAGGAAGGGGAGGACGAAGGGGAGGAGGGAGGATGAGGATGGGCGGAGGGGTATTTGGTAGGATGAGGAGTTGAGGAGGAGGGAGGAGGAGTTTACCATCCCCTCAGTACCCTTCCCTCCTCCTCCTCAAGAGCTGCGCTCTAGTTCGGCGTTACAGGGAGTTGTAAACGGCTTTCATTTTTTTGCTCTAAAACCCACGGAAGAAACGCAAAGATGTCATCTTGGGGAGAGACAATGAAGCAGGATGAACGATGAGAAGTGGAAAGTCCACTCTGTAAGGACAAGACGCGCAAACGAAAAGCGTAGCCCTACGACTGAATATCCTCAGCGATTGATTCTGAACGTATTTCTTTCCGTATATTCCTAACGTGATTATACTTCGTTTCACCTTCCGTCCAGACGCAGCCGATGCTACGAGATTATATGACGAATCAGACAGCGTCGAAAGGGCACCCTCATGGTGTTCGTAATGTGGCCTGTCCGTGTTCTGTCATCGTTGAGCCATGTCATAAACAGAACAAGCTTCTAGTGACTTGCACTTTTGACGCTGCAGGATTGGTCCCGGTTCCCTCGTAGCATCCGCTGCGTCTGCACGGAAGGTGAAACGGACGACGAGACACGACTGTGAAATAGGCCTCTAGGAATGAATCTATACTTCGTTTCACCTTTTCCGTCCAGACGCAGCCGATGCTACGAGATTATATGACGAATCAGACAGCGTCAAAAGGGCACCGCATCATGGTGCTCGTGATATTTCTGTCCGAGTTCTATCATCGCTGAACGCCAATCATAAACAAAGAAGGCACAGTGACTTGCACTTTTGACGCTGCTTGATTGGTCCCGTTTTCTCGTAGCATCCGCTGCGCCTGGACGGAAGTGAAACGGCGTATAGCTTCTCAGCAAAAGTTTACATCTTTTTCGCGTCTTCTTTCCCTTCTTCTTGTTTGCTCCACGATGTCGACGCCAATCGCCCACTATAAGCGGGCTTTCTTTTTTCCTTTTAACTGCTTCAAAGCTTCTCGCGCATGACGCAGCACGTGGCCGCAGAAGAAAACGGACGGCTATAGTAGCAAAGAACACCGGCGAACCGTATACCAGGGGCCCTAATCTGGACACCTGGCGAAAAGAGACGGCGAGAAATCCGGCGGCCCTGATTGGCAGGCGCCAAGGTCAAGTGCGGAGTTGGCCAATCGGGGCCTTCAGATTTGTCGCCGACTTTTTCGCCAAGTGTCCAGATTAGGGCCCCAGGACGGTGAGGGAAGGGACGAGAAAGGAGTTCGAGATTGTGATCGACGCGCGAAGCTACGTTTCAAAACTTCTTGAAGGTCAATACGCCACGTGTCGGTGAATTTTTGGAACTAAACCGCCGTGCCCTCAAATGTTGGTCTTGAAAGGCGTCTGATTGTCACAACAGCCTACAGACGGAGGCAGGACAGAGCGACAACATAGACAGTCAACAGAGAGTGCTCTTTTACCACTCTCTGTAGACTGTCTGCAATATTTATTTATTGTTACTGATGCTGCGTGTGATTGGGTTATTGTTACTAATTAGATGCACTCCATGCAGACAAAGCTACCAACAAAGGGTTTTGTGTCGGTCTACTTTTGTTATTTGCGCCGATATCTATCGGTGGCGCCCTCTTATGGTTTCTGTTTGTAACGTATGTCACGATCAGGATAGTTCGCGCCGTGATGTATTAAGTAGTAATCCTATGGCTAATTACCATCGGTGTGGAACTTCAAGTTCAACAGTGTGTAAAAAGCAGCATGGAAGCATGGAGTCATCGCATTCTTAAATTAACACCGTCAAAGTTGACAGTTTGACAATGTTCTAATTTCTAGGACTGGGCAATTGATCGATTAACCTACCGATTATTTGATTAATTCTTTAATCGCGATTAACTTTTTAACTGGTCAATCTGTGAACTATTGACCAACCAAAAGAAGGTAAAAACTCAACGCTTTCGCTACACACACGTGGACGACTCCACCTGTGTCAAACCTCAGGTGAAATTTAGCCAAACGTAAACTGTAAACACGAAATTTGTAATTCCGGACAATTCGAGAAGGCTGCATTCTCTCGGCCACATCAACGCCGTTCGAGTGTACGTTCAGCGCAGCAGAGACTACCGTGAACAATCAGGGAGGTCGCTCTTGGTCGAGGATATCAACGAACCTCTTTGCCTCAAGCAGCTAAAGTAATAATCTGTAAGTGTGAGTGTCTTTGATCTTCTCAACTAGACATTGAGGTTGATTCGAAATCAAAATTGTATATTGTGCGGCTTATATTGTGCGACTCATATTCAGCAAAGGCAAAAAAAAAAAACTTTTTTATATTTTATTCATAAAAATGAACGAGACCGATTAATTGATCAATTTATCGATTAAAGTGTGGCGACTAATCGAGTTGGACGTTTTAATCGAGGCCCAGCCCTACTTATTTTCGTTGATGAAAGCAAATGTTAATAAAATAAGGAGGTTGTAATGAGCGTTTGTCCTATCTCTCATGTGTGGTTTATGGGCCGCATTTGAAATACGAGCTTTGAGGAGTACACAAATCTATGATCAGATGCTTTACTAGGGGGATTACTGGCCACTCAGCTCATTTGCATTCAACAGAGCGACGGCAGCGCCGAAACCTCCCCTCGTGGGCTTCGGCGGCTTCGGCGGCCGTCTCCTCTACGCTCTTTCGTTCTTGCCTCCCTCTGGAAAATGAGGCAATCTACGACCCGGGAACTGGGTAAATCCACGGACGCGAGCGGCAACCGGGTCCGTCGAGCAATTGTTGGTGTTATGCATATTGTGAGCTGTTGCATACATATTTACTTAACCAGAGAAAAATCGTTATTTCTGAACAGAATGTTTCAGGGTGCATTCGTGAAAGATTTGTTAAACAGAGCTCTAAAATGATCATCGTGGAGGTCCCGAATATAATACTTTAACTCAACTGGTTTAAGAACCAACATCGCCTATTTAACAGCTTATTGATTATTCACGGGGTTCCCCTTTTATGAATGATGTTCCTATTCACGAACAAAAAGTTAGGTGGCAGGCTAGCTGGTGATGATTGAACAAAATTCAAGAGAAAACTCCGTGACTGGTAAAAAATTGACCGCATCTCCACGTGGTGAATGATGTTGATTGGGGCGAAGCTCTGGTGGTGCTTGTCTGCGTAGACGCTGAGCCGCAGCATGCCGAGCCTTTCGTTCGTTTTCATCCATGTCAGAAAGAAAATGTGTGGTATGGAACGTGGTTATGTACGCATTTGAGCATTTGACCGCAGCGCCCTCTCGTCTATAAACGTTGAGCCAATGCATGCAAAGTTTAACGAGATTATATACGCATTTGACCGCAGCACCTTCTCCTGTATAGACGTTGAGCGGCTACATGCAACGTTTCATCCATGACATCCCCAGCTCTTGAGTTACTACCACATCTCAGAGTCCCCTACTCGTCCCGCAGTCGTGGCCAAGTGGTTAAGGCGATGGACTATACTCTGCTTCACCTTATGATGTACCGTAGGAAAGGCTACAAGCGCGAGCTCCTTGCTCTAGGGCACATCTCGGCGGCACAAGCCCTCGTGCGTTAAGAGCAGCTCCCAACGCTATGAGCTCGCGCTTCTAGCATTTTCTGCGGTACAACATAATGTGAAACGGAGTATAGAAATCCATTAAAGTCTCCCCGCATCTTTTTTTTTTTGCCTGACACGAGCACGTGAGCACGTGCTCGTGAGCACGTGAGCTCACGAGCAGGAGCACGAGCACCGGACGCCGGAGCTACGGACACCTACGGACATGGCTAGCCCCTAGGAGCTTCGCCCCTAAAAACCAAGGGCAAACATAGCACACAAAGTCACGAAATCGCGAGACTTTGTGTGTTGTGTTCGCGTTTCGTTTTACCCTAGTCTCGGGGTTTTGTCTCATATTGTGTTTGCATTGTCAGCTGTGATTCTTGAAAAACACAGCCGACAATGTAAATGACTAGGCGAAAATAAAGTGGCCAAAAGTTACGAAGCGAATACATAATCCAACAATGCTGAGCAAAATATGCACGCTTTCCGATCGTAAAATCAAAAATCTTCGTGTCAGCGAAATGGCTGTGCAACGCTTACGAAATAACAAACCCGCAAAAATAAATTGCTGACACCTGGCATCTTCAGGCGCTCCCGCAACTGTCATATTACCAACTACTTCACTGCTTAATTGCCTGCTAGACGTGCCTCTGGCCGTCTCCACTTTCCTTCCCATTAATTCTGCACTGTCGTAATGCGCGATTGCGACAAATTACACACGCAGGCAGTGTGGCAATAATTAACGTGTCCGGCAGATTCAAAGCCGCTTAACTAAATTTCAAAATCCCACTAAAATAAAACTTTACGATCAGACCAGGACGACGCGAACGAACAGCACACACACCAAATACGCGGCCGGTAGCGACGACGCCAACCCGAGAGGTGGTGTTGGTTACCGGTCTATCAAAAGGAAAACACCATGACACTGCGACACACTCAGCCATTCAAACGTCCGAGATCCTTTACGCGCCGAGCTTATTGCGTTCACAGAGAGAAGCCTGTATTCCCCTTGATGAAGTATTGGCTATGATCGTCTGCAAACGATCTCGTCCTTCCCGCCTGCTTTCCTCATCCCACCCGAGAACGCAGCGTACACGCACTTCCGATCAACTTCCGCAAAAGCCGCCCGTAATCGAAAGGCAAACGCTCCCAAATGTTTCAGAAGGACACACTTTTCAGCATAGGCTCTCTATTCGGCTTTGTCAACAGCTGCCGTCATTTGTAGGCTTTTGCACCAATCGTCTGCAAAGCCTTTGCTTTGCAGACGATTGGTACGGGGTCGTCTGCAAAGCCTTTGCTTTGCAGACGACCCCCGTACGTAACTAACTCACGCTGTTAAGCTAGTGCTACTCGTGATAAGTTAAATATTTCAAAAATTGATGCATAGAACGCACCATTTTTGTCCACTTCTGTAAAAACAAGCTTAGCTCGATACGCTTATAAACCGATTAATGCTGTATTTTCAAAGTGTCAATAATCCCTTTGACTCGCTCGGTATGTCTTGACAGTTTCGCATCTGTAACCACACATTCATTAAAATTGTTATACAAATGGTTGCTTCACAAAATGTGCGGAGAGTGAGAACACATTTTTTTTGTTTATTACAGATTTTGTATCCACTTTCACTTTTATTGACATGTTGCAGGAACAGGAGTGATAATGATAATGATTTTGGTTTTGTAAATTTTTGGAGACTGACTTTTTCTAAAACTGAGGCTTCCGTGATATTTTAGGATTGAAAAACAGAGAATAGATAGAAACTAAAACGTTTAAAGTTCTGGTCTCGAGATGCGGTTTCAAAAGTGAGCAAACGGTCCGCTGAAAACAAAGGCTTAATACTGTAGGGTGTCCTTTTATTTTCTCCCTGCAAATCCCATAGGCACTTACAGCTTAGATATACCGAGTATAGAAGATTGACGATTAGTGAAGGCCCGACCTAAAGCAGGGCTAGAAAATAATGATAGATGTTATACTGCATAGATGCTTGCATTGCTTTCTGCTTCTGGTGTTTGGTGGCTAGAGTCTGTGTAGTTTATAGAATGCTGAATCGACTAAACGCGTTTCTTTTTTTTTTTTGGTACAATAAATTCAGTGGCGTACAATGTTTTCTACCGTCGAGTAAAGTGAATTATGAAATCAGATTTGCCTTGGCGTGCCTCACATTATCTCACGGGTAATCTTCTCTGAAGAAAGATTTGTGTGGGTTATGTTTTGATCTTCATCGATAAAACCAAAGAATACCTTAACTACATTAACCCCCTGATTTTTGTAAGGAATGGGCTATTTCCCAAAAATAAATACAAGGTTTTCATGCGGTCTCTTTTTTGCAAGGTTATTTTTAATCAGATGAAGCTTTTGTAGTGGCAGAACAACGAGTACAATTTTTTTTTTATTTACACATTCTTCTTAATACACGAGCAAAAAACTCACGCTTGAGCCATTGTGACTCGAATTTTTGAACTCGTAGAGCAAACCGACCGGAGCCATTGGAAGAGAGTAACCGGTGTCTGCAACAAAAAGAGACGTTAGACGCCCTTGTTCAGCGTGGCTTCATGATAACATTGACAAATCCAAATCGTGTACCCTTAAATTTTCTTCTACAAGCTGCACCACTTAGTGATTTTCGAACATTTCTTACACTAATTTCACGTCAGAGATTGACCTCGCGGATGCAAGTGGTGAATAAAATGTGCTACAAGTTGGTGATTCATGCCATAAACCGATAAAGTGGGAGCCGCTTTTAAAATATATACTAATATATTTCTTTTCTGAAAGTTTTTATGATCTTTCAGTCTGGATGTCCGGCCTTCTAAAGCTTCATCGAAGATATTAGAAATATATATATATATATATATATATATATATATATATATATATATATACAAATTTATGTAAGTAGTGTGTCACTTCGTTCTTATGAAATGTGTTAGTGATGTCGCAGAAAGCATGTCCGTTGGAAGGAAGACACAAGGGGCTGAGAGTGCTGACAGTGGTCTTCCAATCTATTCTTGTAAAGCCCCAATATTTTCCGCTCTGCGCCATCGTAAATCATCCCGGTTTTGTGAAAGGTGTGACACACTTATTGATGCTAATTTAGCAGCGTGGGCAATGGCAATAAACAATAGCCTAATTTAGTAAATGTAGAAAAGAGAGCCCTGGAATTTATAGTTTATTCCAAAGATTTTGCGGCTTCCAAAGGCTTTGGGTATATTTTATGCTTACTTTACCCTATAGCTTATGTCGCAAAAAAAAAAAAGTATGACCGTGAGAGGTGGACGGAGCCTTGACGCATAATTAGCAGGACCCATCAGACACTGAGCAGTGGCCTTTCATCAAGAGTCCAAATTCGTTTAGAAACTCACCCAAACTAGAAGAATAGCAAACAGGAACATGGACCCTTTCCTGTATCCAAAAACGTCGACCAATACTCCAGCGATCGGAGGTGAAGTCATGGCCCTTGAAAAAAATAAAACACGCTCATATTGTGTCTAAACCATATACATATTACATATGCAGTTCAATAGACTTAAAACAATAATAACGCCCCCCCCCCCCGCGGAAATTCAGTCTTTAAAACCTATTATCGTTCTATCTGAACTAAAAACCGTTTCCAGTATAGAAACTCAACAAACTGATCGTTACAACTAGTGCATCGTTATATGTGGTATCATTTTAAGTGGATTGCACTGTAGACGTATATGAATGTACAGATATATAGAAACACGACCGTCCGACTAAGAAGCGAGGGCACTACAAGCAGTAGACTCACCCAAACACCAGAAGCGTAAAAACAACAGATGAAACAAATCCAGATGTTCGTACGTCATCTGGATAACCTCGTGTCCTAGAAAAAAAATTTTTTTGCTCGTTTATTATGCAGATTTTTGAACGCTCACAACAACTGCTGCGTCTGCAAACACGATATTTTCATTTGCCGCATCTACTTTTGTAGTCACTCACAAAAGTAAGCATGATAGGGCGCATCTTTTGAAACACCCGTCTTCTAGCACACGCTCCATGCCTTCCCTAGTGCTTTGACCGCGCGCGCATGCTCTGCGTGCACGAGACGCCCAAGCGTTGTGGAAGGTGGGAAAGTGCCTGCTGAAGGCGGGACAACTGAAGCTCCTCCCTGCCTTCCTCACCTTGTCAGTGACTATGGAATAAATATTTCGACGAGCGGCGAGCGCATTAAAAACTCGTACGTGTCAGTAGTACAGTCCGCATTTTATGTTTAGGTTGTATCTGCCTAATAAGATGAATTCGCAAATGAATTGTAGTGACAGACCTCGAGTTTCCCGGATCCCCTCTTTAAACTCTCCTTCCTGCATCTAACCTCTGTTTAAGGTTACATGCTAGCGAAATTGCGCACTCTTTAAATGTTTATTCATCATCAATTTGTGTTACGGGTTAGGATCGGTTCGAAAATACGAGTCTTAGCTACCAAATACGTTGTCCTTTGTTAGATAAAACACTATAGTCAACTCTCAACACACCATGTCTCTCGCTCATACGCCATAGTGCGGGAAGTTTATGAGCGTCGACTAATCGTCCTGATAACATGGCGGTGTAAATATCAAAATACCGAAAAGCCCAAAAAGATTTAGGATGCTCGAAAAATTAGTTTTAATCAGGGAGAAAGTGTATGTTTTTTCCACCTAATTAAGTTAGGGTCTTATTTTATAAATAGGCAGCTTCATTTTTTATGTTGAAGAATAAACAATTGAGTTTACAATCTGCAGTTTAGTTCAGGGGTATAGGGGTAACGACATACGTGGCGTGCTTGAGGGCGTGACAGTAGGAGCAGATGAATTGGGCCGACATGCCAACTCCAGTTAGAACCTGCGAGATATATATCATCCACAGGCTCCTAAAACGAATAAGAATAAGGGTTCGTCATTCTTTCTTCAGGCATTTGTGCCATAAAGACTGGCGACAAGAGTATGAGCTAGCCCAATGGGCCACCAACCGGAGCGCTTAAAACTCCTTATCGGGCACCCCTGGTACGCTGCGTGGAATGCGTCTCCGAGTGGTGTGTTTAGCGTTCTATGTGGAGCCCAAGTTCGTCTGCGTCTTGCACAGGGATTGCGATGATGTCCGAACATCAAACTCTTATTGGCTCAGCTGATTGAAAAAAGAAATAGTGGATAGACCTTAAGGCATCAGGCATTGCGGTCTACCCAGTATCCTTCCAATCAAAGCCAATAAGAGCTCGGCGTAGTTCTTGCGTCACGGCAACTCCGGCGTTTTCAATCAGTCGACTTGCTCTCCATATTCCGCCCGCGCATCGATAGTGGTTCCCCAGTGGCAACAAGTGAGGTCACAAGAGCCGGAGTGTCACGCTGTTGGATATCGCGATCCTGGCGGTTGGTAGTAGAGGGGGGGGGGCGCTAAAAGCACCAGTCGGAGACACTTCCAATCACCTTACCTCTGGCTACAATTTTAAGCTATAGTCAGTTCTCAACATCGCTGCGTTTTGTGCCAGTTGTAGTCAAGTGGTACCGCTGCGGCGGCAAAAAGTTAGAATAGAACACTGGATGGAATGATCGTTTCTAGGCTTACGCGTTACACTACCTGTACGTACAGAGAGCTTGAGATGCATTTTAAGCGTCCCATCATTGCTTTCCGGCTAACGACATTCTAGAATTAACCAAGCAAAACCCCCCAAAACGTGTTTTTTTTTTTCGGAAAAGCCCAGTCTTTTCTTTCTGCTGCCCTCGGGTCTTTCTCAGATAATAGAGGCTCATGTATATCTCTTTAATAACAGCAAGCACGCAAACACGCTTTCCACATCTTCATTTACTTCATTTGTCGGCCAGCACTATAAAACGAGGTATATTGTGTGTTCACAACTATTCTGAACAAGCTGGATTTGCTCGTGACTGAAGTGAAGTGCCTGAAGGCAGAAAACAACAGCCTTCGGTCTGAGCTGTCACAAATCCGCAAATGCCTCCCGAGCTCGAGACCGATGCAGGCTGGGCCACGAATGCCTTACGCTGCTGTCATGTCGGCGAACGCGAGTGCTGCTCCACCTACCACGAATGCGTCTGGGACCCTCGATCGTCAGTCTTCGTCAGCTTGGACTGCCCCTGACATCGGCAATCACAAGACGGATTTGAACTACGATACCGCTACATCGGCTGCGTGTGCTTCGACGGTCGCGGGCCGTGCGGGCCAACCTGGTCTGCGGGTCAACTCCCCAATGAACGTTACCGAGGACGGTTTTGTGCCGTGGAAGTCTCGACGCCAAGCAAAGGCCTCCAGTGGAACGTCCAAGAACTGCAAGGTAAAATCTGTACCGCGCAAGGCGCTGTCGAAGGCCCTGTTTGTGTCTAGGCTAGATCCGGACACATCGGTTACAGAGGTGCTCGATATTATCAAGCCTGTTCTGAAGGCAAAGATCGCCTCTTGTGCTAAACTTAGGACGAAATACACCTCGTATGCTTCCTTTCATATATCTGTGGAAGACGAGACGTTCGAGGCCTTAAATAACCCTGAAGTCTGGCCGGAAGGGTGCCTGTTTCATCAGTTTTTCGGGAAACTGGACGCGTCGCGCGTGTCTGAATCAATAGACCAAAATGGCAGCGTCGAAGAACACAATTAAGGTATACTATCAAAACGTCCGCGGATTACGAACGAAGGCAGATGAATTTTCGTCGAACCTAGCGCTTTCCTCTTTTGACATAATCTGTCTTACTGAAACTTGGTTATGTGCCGAAATACATGATTCACAATATTTTACGAATGACTACACTGTGTTTCGCCGCGATCGTGATTATAGCGCCACTGGTCAACGTTTCGGCGGTGGGGTGTTAATTGCAGTCTCGAGCAAGTTAAAATCGTGCCGTAGACAAGACCTTGAGACTTGTGATGAGTGCGTATGGCTCGAAATTTTATTGCGTGATCGTAGTAAATACCTCATCGGAAACTATTACTTCCCACCTAAATTTGAATGCTCAACTTTTATTTCACACTTCGACACTTTAACAAGTCTAATCAATTTTAGCGAATACAAAGTGCAAATTTTTGGAGATTTTAACCTTCCAGGCGTAGACTGGGCCCTTGGCAGACTTGATTGTTGTGATTACCTGACAGAGAGCAAAGCTTCTTGGTTTTTGCCACTTATCAACTTTTATGGTCTTTCACAGCACAATAATCTAACGAATGCTTCTGGCAATACACTTGACTTGCTTTTATCAAACTTCCCTGTCGGCGCGATAGCGTCTTCGTCACACCCCTTGGTGAGGGTCGATGCTTATCATCCGCCCTTTGAAGCCGAATTTTACTTGCCATGTTTATCGCGAGAACTATCGAAATTCATTTACTGTTACGAAAAGGGAGATTATTTCAGCATTTACAGGCATGTAGAATCACACGCGTGGTCTGAGCTATATGATTCGAATGACTCAGATTTTGCAGCACAAAAATTGACGTCGGTAATGAAGGAAGCTATCGAAAAGTATGTGCCTAAAAGGCTCGTTAAACCGAGGAAATTTCCGAGCTGGTTTTCGAGGGAATTGAAGACGGCTCTGCGTAAAAAGACTCGTTTTCATGGTCTATACAAGAGAACGTGTAAACAAGTATGGTACCAAAAGTTTTCCAACTTTCGTTCCTTAGCTAAAATATTGCTTGCACGTGACAAATACGTCCACGAAAGACATGTTGAAAATAGTCTATATTCTGATCCCAAATCTTTCTGGAAACACGTAAACACCAAACCGCATTCGTTTTCACAACATTCATCTCTGCGCTCTTCTAGTAACGGTGATACTCATTATGTTACATCGCCAAAAGACATCGCTGATGAGTTTGCCTCGTTTTTTAGCAGCTGCTACTTATCGCCCATACATTCGGTGAAGTCAGATCTAATCAATGATCCCAGTGATGGGGACTCGCTCTCCCTGTTCAGTGTTGCTACACGGGACGTTGAAAAGGCGATAAAAAAGCTCAAGCCGAAATCGTCAGTGGGCACTGATGACATTCCACCATTTATTATTAAAGGATGCTGTGGGCTTCTAGCGCCAATTTTAGCCCATATTTTTAATGTATCTTTGCGTACCAGTATGTTTCCAGCAATATGGAAGGAAGCCATAGTTGTGCCCATTCATAAAGCTGGTGATGCTAGTAGTGTATCAAATTACCGTCCCGTGTCACTACTGTGTGGTTTTGCTAAAGTATTTGAAACCATTATGCAAGAATGTCTTTTCTCTCATTTATCTAAGTATCTGACGCTGCAACAACATGGTTTTATTAAAGGACGCTCTGTCGAAACTAACCTTTGTACTTTTCTACACTACGCAGCCCCGGTCGTTTCAAACCGAGGGCAGGTTGACTCGGTATATTTCGATCTTACAAAGGCTTTCGACAAGGTTGACCATGCTTTGCTTGTACATAAATTGAAACAATATGGTTTCGCCCCTAAACTTTGTGAATGGGTTTATAGTTACTTGTCATCGAGGAAAAATTTTGTTCGAGTTGATACTGTGTTATCTAATCCGTTTTTCCCAACTTCAGGCGTACCCCAGGGGTCAGTGTTGGGGCCACTGTTGTTCCTGGTATTTATAAATGATATTTTAAATTGTGTAAAGTTTGCTAAAGTGCTTTTATTTGCCGATGACATTAAGTTATTCTCAAGTATTTGTTCTGAAAAAGATTGTGATGCGTTACAGTCTGATGTTTTGAGTATTTTGCAATGGTGCTCATCCAACCGTTTGCCTTTGAATATAAACAAAACTAAAGTCATCTCGCTAACTAGACGTAAAAATCCCTTACATTTTAAGTACACGTTGGGAAACTGTATTATTACTCGAACTGATATGATCAGGGACCTCGGGGTGTTAGTCGATTGCAAACTTACGTTCAGTTCTCATGTAACTACTATTTGTGGTACCGGGTTCAAAATGCTTGGTATGATCTCCCGTTTGACTCGGCACTTCCAAGCACCTGAGGCCATATTACGTTTATTTTGTGCTCTGGTCAGGCCCAGGCTCGAATTCGCTTCTGTCGTGTGGAACCATTTAACGGAGACTGAATGTAGACGTATTGAAGCGGTGCAAAGGCGTTTGGTTCGCATAGTCTATGATCGATACTTCCACAGGAGACTTTACTTCGACCACCATTCTCTGCTTAAGATTTTGAATCTCAGCACTTTGGATGACCGAAGGCATTGCCGAGATGCGGCTTTTCTACAAAAGCTTATCCAGGGTGTAATTGACGTACCTGACCTTTTGGGCAGCATAAAGTTACGTGTGCCAACGAAAGTCACGCGACAGTGCGACATGTTCTACCCCGACATGCGATTAAAGGAGTCACCAATCTATCGTATTCAGACATCATGCAACCTCCTTGTCCAGCACGATTTTTTTTTCATGCCTTATTTTACCTTTAACACCTGATGTGTATTTTATGTACTTTGTTACGACTGTTTTATTATGCTGACTGTTCTAATATGACTATTGTGGTTTCCATATGTTTGCATGTTTCATAGGAATCTGACTTCTGTGCACCAATGTCAAAACCATTATGGTGTTTTTGGGCACGCAACAAATAAATATCAAATCAAATATCAAAAATATCAAATAAATTGCCACGCGCGTCGCCGAGTGAGCGCGTGCTTGGCAGAATGTTTAGCGCGCTTGACTGTCACGCTGAAGGGCTATCGTTCGATTCCAGCCAGCGGAATGCTCCTTTTATTTATTCTTTCCCCTTGTCGTTCTCGTAAGTTCGAGAACGCCAAGCTGAAAGAATAAAGAAAAGTACATTGCTCTGACTGGAATGTCCTGTTTCCTTCGGCCCAAAACAGAAGAGAAAACAGAAGATAACAGTGGAGCGTCGTGGGCGTCGATGGCGGCGTAACAGCAGGATCGCACGCTGGGGCATAGACCCGTTGCTCTCGGGCAGGGGGCGCAGGCGCGTCCGCAAAACGCGACCATGTTAATGGCTGGCACCACCCAGGCGGCGCTGTGACGCTCGAGAGTTTGCACGTGCCACGTTCGAATGCAAGCATCTGTCAGTATCCGTAGACGCGCGATAACAAAACGCATAAGAAAAGAAACTAAAAAACAAAGAATTATGCAGCTCGCGGGCTCAGCGTCCCATTAAACATTCCTTTCAGCTTTTTCATTTTATTGCTTTCTTTCATGGCTTCCGTGAGCCCGTATGTTTCACCGAAGCCGAAGCTACTAACGCGGCATGTTCCCCTGAGCGATGCTCGCACTGCACGAGCGCGCGTGCTTGGCAGGGACACTCAGAAGCTCGGAGCTCACTCTTGTAGCCTCTGCTACACTGGCACTTAGAATGGAACGGAGTACAAAAAAAACTGTAGTGGGAAGCGTATGGACGCACGTTCAGAACGCGAGCCAAATATTCTATTTTGCTCCCCTGGAGCGCTGCTCAAAAGCTTGAGAGCTACGGGCCCCATGCGAGTCCCTTATGTACCCTCGTGGGTTTCTGAACATTCAGGTGACTAGAACTTTCGTCGCGTAGGACATTCGGAACTCGATCAGACGAGGAATGTTCTCGAACTTGCGAGACCGCCAAGTTGGCAGAATAAGTAAAAGGACTTTCCGCTAGCTCGAATCGAACCCAGACCTTCCGCGTGACAGTGAAGCGCGCTAACCGTTCGGCCACGCAAGCGCTCGCTCGGCGCGCGCGTGGTAATATGTGATCGTGGGGATATTGTGTGATTCAGCTTGAAAAGTTTGGGAACACACTCGTTCGTGCCAATGAAAATGCAAACCATAATTTTTTTTTTTGATCACTGATTCGGGCTCGCAAAGCTAACTTACGGTGACGTGGGAATAAACGGTGCCGGTCCCAATATCAGGTAAGCAATTGCTGTCATGAGCTGGCCTGCAAAACTGAAGAATGACTCCATCTGTGGGGTAAATAGAAATGGGCATAAATATTTTTTAAACGAAAGTAGGCACACACATTATTCCCTTGCCCCAGCCCCCGCCCCCAAACCACCACCTTTTACCGGACCAATTTCCCTTAGATCCCGCCTTAATTCAATTATCGCTAATAAGGGGGAAGCTGCGATGAATGCCGCGACTGAAAGAACGACCTGACCAGTAATTTCATGTTTTATGACGATGGTCGTTGTTCGGTTCCCTGCTCAGTTTCCCATTCCCAGCAAAATTTATGGCCCATTACATTTTTATTCGGCTTCGTTATTCGCTGATTCTTCTGAAGCTCTGTGGAAAGGAGGACGCGGGGAATCTTGTAGAGCGTACATGAGACCCATTTAAATCTGCGAACTTTATGTCATATTTGACAATGCCATTTTACCGTAATTTTTCGAGTGAAGTGGGAGTATAATAAACATACATTATAATGGGCATTTTGTATATACACAGCTTCCAGGGAATGCACTGAGAGAGCACAGAGCTGCAAGAATAAGTGCACTATTTTCAAAAAACCAAGTTTTCGGCGCGGAAGAAAGCACACAAACAAAGTGATTTCGAACTTCTATATATTTCCTCGTTTGGGTGAAATTTTCATTTATTAGCTTCCAACTTCCGAAGTGTACTGCTTCGGTTTATTCTTTAGTGAAATTTTTTGGAAGCCCTCAGGCTGGCAGTCTAGGTTTCGCATAATGGATTTACACAAACAAGACGTTTGTTTTGAAGTTATTTCTGCCGAATTATATTGTTTTTGTCTTTCTTGTTTTCAGTACAAGGTTATGAGCACAAAGAAAAACATATACCACAAAATCCTTAATGAACGCTCAAGTCAAAGACTGAAAAAAATAAAGCGGGAAACTGTGATGCGGCCGATCTCTTGGTCGTGGGCGTACGTTTGAGAGTTTGTGGCATCTATATAGTCAATTTCATATATTTTGTGCCATCATAACAGGCAGTGAGTGGCCATGCACGATCATTTTGTGTGTTAAGTACTTCTGCATGATACAGGTAGTTTACATCATGATAGTATTTTGAGACAGTCACCTGAAAGTGGCAGAAGAGACCAGACGCCATAGATCCGAATGCGTAGCTGCTAAACTGCACCATGTAGACGACGCCGACTTCGGTGCTGGTCAGATCGAACTGTGTTTCAAGATGAAAAATAAAAGACGTTTACAACTCCCTGTAATGCCGAATTAGAGCGCAGCTCTTGAGGTGGAAGAGGGGAGGGCACGGAGGGTAGGATATACGCCTCCTCCTCATCCGTGCCCTGTCCTCCTCCCGTGCTCCTTCCTCCTCCCCTGCTCCTCCTCCGCCCTCCTTTCCTCCTCCTCCTCTCTCTGGGGTATTTGAGGCGGCACACAATTTACCAACTTCGTCTGACGTGCCACAGAGATCGATGGGTACAGCACAGACCCGTACCCATGTAGATGGCCACTTGGATAACGAGTACGCCACGTTTTCATAAGTGCCTCTGTGATGTATGAATGGTGATATCACTTGCCTGAACGACGAGTAACTGGCATCTCCCCCTCCTCCTCCTCCTCCTCCCTCCTCCTTCCCTCCTCCTCCTCCCTCCTCCTCCCTCCTCCTCCCCTCCTCCTCCTCCCTCCTCCTCCTCCCTCCTACCCGCGCGTTGCATCATGGGACGTTTCCCGTAATGCAACTCGTGGGACCCTCGTGACGTCACGTGTGACGTCATTATAGAATGTTTCCTATAATGCACCCCACGGGACCTTCGTGACGTCACGTGTGCCGTCATTATAGGACGTTTCCCATAATTCACCGCGCGGTTACGCCGACGGCGACAGCTGACGGCGACGCTGCTCAAGCCGGAAACGGGCGCCTAAGAGCTGCGCTCTAAAAGCAGAGTTATAGAAGCTGACCAAATAGATACAGTCAGATCTTAAGACATACCTGTCTAAGATAAGGTTCCAAGGTTGGCTCGTTGAAACCCATGATGACCCAACAGAGCATCACCGTCACAATGTCAATCAGAAATATGGGATCCCAAAGGAGTCGCCTTAACTTTGGATTTGACTGAGAGTTGCCCTCGCTTTTAGTTTCCGGTGGGGCTAAAAGAGGGCGAAAAATGGTGAATAAACGTACCGCTCTTGCTTATATAGTATTTAATTTAGTATTTAATATATGTTAACCGGTTTTGCCACAATTCGCGACTCCAGTGACCTATAGGGGTTGCCACTTCTTCACAAATCTGGTGGTGAAACACTGGTCGTGCCGTGCCATGTGCTAGCTCAACGCAAAACACTCTGGTTTAAGCAAGCAAGTATTAGCTTCGAAATGGTTTGCCTTGATTTTTTTCCAATGCGTTCAAAACTTGTGGCGGTCTGTTCTCAGGAGCTTATTGTGCCGACAGCCAGCACGGCATGTGGTCAATGAAAACGCGACAGTTCGTTGAGATTGCAAACGCGGTAATTACAAAATATTATGATTTTGCAGATGATAGAAGCAAGAAAGAATAGTCGAAAAATAGTTAATTTTCTTGCGGAGAGGAAACATAATACTACAATAATCGTCTTAAAAACCTTAAACTATGTTGCTGTTTTGTTCTGTTTTTTTTTCTGTTTTGTTTTTTGTTTGTTTGTTTTTCTTGGAAGTGATGTGTTTGGTCGCCAGTTCTCGAGCGCTCAAGTGCGCGCTCGCTGGGTAGAACCATACGCTCTAAGGAGAAATGGAGGAAAAAGGTAGCAACGGCGCGTTTTCCTCCCTTCTACTGACGCGCCCCCAAGCGGACACGAGAAGAAGGGAGGAACGAGACGTTTTTCTCCTTCTCCAGGCAGACGGGAGAAAGCTTCCGCCCTCCCGACTCATCTTCTTTCGGTTTCGTTTTGTGAGCACGTCGCGCACGTTGTTTAATAAATGTTGTTGAGATGATTGAGCTTCAGCGGCAGCGAAGGCCGCCTGTAATTCCGTCTCCCAGTCTAAACATGCAGGACATTTCGGTTGCATTGACGTTTTTGCCACTAATTTTATCAAACGAGCAAACGAAGCCGCTAGAAACAGCGAAGTTCCGGAGCAGTGCCTGCAGCGCTACAAACACAGGGCTAAGATGGCCATCTCCGGATTGCTGAACTCACGCGGAACCATGCGCACCACGCGGAACGATGTGTCCACAGTGGATTTGTCGACGTTGACGACGTTTATGGAAATCACGGAAACTGCCTCTAAGACAGGCAGGTTTGGCTGCCGGGTGCCTGGGTGCCTTCTGTGCTGAGTTCGGTTCTGTTTTGCGATGCCGAGTGCCAACCAGCAATCAACGTGGTTCTGTATGTCTGCGTGTCAGCAACATAGCAGCAACATCGCGATGGCAGTGTTGTGCGTTATAAACAGAAGGCTGGAATTATCGCCGATGTGACCATGTGTTCGCGTATCAGTGGTGTAACAACAAGATGAGATGACGTTAACTGTCTTCGGCATTGATGCCGCTGGTCGGGCCATGATCGGAGGAGGCGGGGTGTCGCAGGTTCACATTACGCCTTACATTAAAGAGTTTAAAACCACTTGAGGGACTAGGTGAAATTGATCGACGTGCGGATTGTCATGTTGGTACGCTGGCCTCAACCGTAGCTCCTATCGTACAGTGGACCACTGTGACGGTCGGTTGTTCCTCTCCGAGAGCGATTGCGCTCTAGGGAAAGAACTGAGCAGTATGAAAATGACGGAAAGTACAGAGCGCGGCACTGTTAGCGCGAACAAGCGATCGCCGGTTTTTCCAGTTTTTCTCTTTGAAACCAAAGGATGTCATCCAAGTTGATAATGCCATGAAAAGAGCTATTTTAGTTCTATAATGTAAGCGATAAAATTTCGTGCTCGCTAGTACTATTTAGAAGTAAAATGCGGAAATGCGCCGATGTCGTGTTCGCGCTAACAGTGTCGCGATGTGTACGTATATTTACAGTTTAAAATTTTAGCATTAAGAAAAGACAGTAGTAAAATCAACACAAAAAACTATTCCTTATTTTGCTGTTTAAATATACGGTTCCTGGAGAAACTGCCCTCTAAGTGGCGCGCTGGGATGAGCTCTACAAGTTTTCGAGCTCACTACGGCGTAGCTCCGTACACTTAACACCTGCCGCAAGTCGCGGCTTTGACTGCATTCAAGTTGATCGAAAAGCGATTTCCCATAACGTGAAGCGTCGCTTCCAGCTGAGTGAATATCCTCTCTACATAGTTTAATTCAAGACAATCGCAGCCGTGCGCGAACCACACAAATAAAAAAAAACACTACAATAAAAATACTGGTTACGATGTGTCGTGCGGGGACGCAAACACATGGCTTGGAACCGCATTGGAGTGGCTTGATTTATTGGCTTTCAAATGATTACGGCATGAGCGTTTACTTTTACTAAGAGATTCATCCCCTGAGCCGGTCAAAATACTCTCAGAGGTATAACATTGTTTGAAAAAATCAACATGCTGGGAATATTTTTTATTGCTTAGGCGGTCACCGAGAAATTCTGTACGTTCAAAACGACAAGTATGAAAGACGGAAACGCAGAGCTCGGAAGTAGTGATCGGTTTAGTATGCGTGTGCTGTTTTATTGATGCTTGTACGTGCCGTTTATGTGTATGCCCTCAATGTATATGTTCAGCTGATGGTTGTAGTATGCGTATATAAGGTGTCTACATGTGTGTATAGTAAAGGCTCCCAAAGATCCCGAAGCGCAATCGTAGCGTGACCAGATGAAGAAGTATTTTGTAGAACATGAATCGGGCGGTACCTAGAGCCACCCAGCCTAGCTACTTGCAATTACTCTGCTTGACCGTGCCATCTGGTGGCAAGCAATTTAACCTTCTTTCACGCAACGCGAGATTTATGGTTACCGTGCAACAGTGGCTTCGAGCTTGTTCTTTCGAGAGCGGCTTTTGGTTCCGTGAATTGGTTGACCATTCCTCCGTGATGTGCGGCTGACGTAAGGCAATTGCGACTAAGTAGCAGAGGTAGCGTTGCGCGCAAGACGTAACAGTTGACGCGAACAGCTGCGTGACGCTGCACGGTCTGTTACTGCTGAGGAAGCTGGCTACAGAAATAAACACGGTTCGCGGAAAGCCCTGTTGAGGCTGAACGCCATGTAACGACTGATGTGACGAATGACTGGCGAACGCCGCACGACGGTTCACGCTTGCCTTGCGCGGAGTAGCAGCGACTGTGCTGATTCCGCGCAGTACAAAAGCCGCCGGGCAAAGTTCGTCGGTTATTCGCATATTCGTCCCATGGAGTTCAGCCTGTTACGCTTTTATTTGCTGTTCCTCTCGTCCCGTACAAGAGTCGTAGCGTCCTTGTTGAGCCTTATTGAGCTCGATTTGCTCGATTCGGGGCCGCCATAATGAGATGCAGCGGAGGAACTTAGCTCCCCTGCTCCAGGGACGAAAGTTTCTCCTTTCTAGAGGAACATTATGGTTACAAGACCGTTCCTCCCTTTAGGGAGGACTATAGATACCCTCTTTTTGCTAGAGTGTAGGTACCGTCCGTTTTGCTGGAGTCTGCGAATAGTGTACCTGCACGTCTACCAAATAATAAAAAATATAACATTTGAATGTAGTTTCGCGGTCTGCTTTTTTTATCTCAAATTTATACCGCTACTTCGCAAACGACCTACTTAGTCTATTTTCAGGCATATATATAAACCTTTGTTTTTCATGTGTTACGAAGTTTCACGGCTATCAACGAGTACAAAAAATAAATAAATAGCAACCATGTCTCTGATGCAGCACGGGATCATAAAATATTGTTTTCTCTAACTTCTGCCAACTAAGATCCCGGCTAAATTATCGGCAAGGAGAGGTGATTAGAATGGTTCATAATGGTTAGCTTTGATTTCCGCACAGTGAATCATAGTGATCGGCGCTAGAAAAGACATGACTGGTTTGAACTATTGCGGAGTGTCACAGATTTAGATTGACACAAAATGAATATCCCTAAAAGAACGAGACAGAAAATTGCAATCATCAAATTGGTCGTTCTTACCATTGGGCTTCTTGTTTGATGCGTCACTTCCCTTTACTATGAACGGTAATGCCAGAATCATGATAGTGCCCGTCACGAAAAATGGCAGAGGGAAGGCCCAGATCTAAAACAGTACACGAGATTTAAACATGTCGGTCTTAGTCCAAAGCATATTCAGTACTTGTGAATACATTACCCACGTCGATCAGCGCTCCACCGATGATTGATCCCACCATATTTCCGACACCCCAGACGCATTCAAACGTCGCCTGCAATATGAGCACCACTTTGGATGTGCAAGGCGTGACTCGCAGTTATTTCAGTCTAATTTTTGCTTTCCCCGAGCATCCTTCTAGTTGCAGCTAATCAGCGTACTTACAATGAGGACTCCGGGGCTTCCGGGAAATCTGGATGTCACTATCGAGTACACTGACACAAGGTAAAGAACGTGAGTGAATCCTCCAAGTAGGACTAATGCCAGAGAAAACCCTAGCAAAGTATTTCCGCCAGGCGACCAATGCAGCGAGCTGTTCCGGAGAAAAGAAAGGCAAGAAGTTCGTGGTCAGCTTTAGCGAATATTGCAAACTATAGACGAATACAGGGACGATAATATCGGATATTATGATGTACAGTCTCCGGCAATATGAAAGACCCACTGGGAGTGCGTGGTCGAGGCGGTGGCTGGCGGGGGCGCTGCGAGCACTCCGGGCAATTCCATTCTGCTTCGAGGGAGGACGCCCACTCGGGGCTCAGCACAATCTGATAAGCGCGTTGCGCTTTAGCTGAGCCCGAGTAGGCGTCCTTCCCTCGAAGCGAATGACATTTCCCGGAGCGCGCGGGCACCCGCCGGTCACCCGCCTCGGCCACCAAGCGGGTCTTTCATATTGCGGAATATTCTGCATAAATCATCCTTTCTTAAACTTGTAGGAATACCTATTACCAGTCAAAACCTTTGCGTGTATAAGCCTTCCGCCGCCTATTTTGTAGTGTAGTAATTAGTGGGATACAAGCGAAGAATCCGGCATAAATGAACACCACCATGCGTATCAGCTACAGCAATGAACCGCTCTGCGGAAGGCAGTAGCCGAGGACTGAACACGAGACTTGTGGGGCTTGTTGACAGGCAAAAACGTTAACACGCCCCAGTGGCCCGGTGACGGGGAGCACCCAGTTGCATGGCGCTACTCGGATAAAGGCGTGTTGTTTCTTCTTGTGTGGGGGGAGTCTGTACTTTACTTCTACGCGGGTGAGCAGTATGGCGCTGATTTCCACAGACGTCGGGTAAAACGCACGCCTCGGTAGCGGACTGCTTGTGCACCGCGGAGGCGCAGAGACCGACGGTAATGAAGGACATGGGAGGAGAGCTCGAACGCCTCATTAACATGTATCTCACTCCAGACGACAAGAAACGTGGTCGCCCTCTGCCGATTTACAGCGCATCGCTTGCCCCAGTCGTAAGAGTTGTCGTTTCTTACCCGAAGACCAGGGAGAAGTATGACAGAAACCTACAACTGCCGTGCCAGAGATATTTTGAGAGGGTGTGTAGAGCCATTCTGCAAAGCACAACAAAATGTTTTATGATTGCACTCGTTGCAATGTAATCACGCATCAAGCCAACGTCTAGGTGTATCTCTGCTTTTGCTTTGTCCCACATGCTTGTCATTGCGTAAACATACTAAATTTGACGATAGCGTTATACGGTGACCATGAAATATCTCATTGAAATGATGTGCGTAGAAGGAAACTGAAGTAATTCTATTTTTGGGTGCTTTTCGATGCACGTGATAGCCTGGTCAAGCTTCGAAATCTAGGCACGTCTAGACATACGTATATATATTTACCTGCGAAGTTCGGTAACAAGACAAATATGCTTTTTAACTGTCCCGACCGTCGCATCGCTGAATACTAACCGCCAATCACTCCCATTAAAGGGAACCTGCTTAGATGGCAATAAGGATAAGACATTATGCATCCGTCTGACGCGTCTAGTACGACAAAAGATTACGACGGTTCAGACCGCCGAAATGCATATAGTATCACAAAACAAGCATAATTTATTTTTATTGAACATGAATAGCATTGATCGCGAAATAACCCTTCAGGAGAAAAAAGTAGATTCTAGAAAACGTTAGCCCCGTTAGAAGTGAACAAGGCTACTGAAACATATTCTTCCGTAACGTGCTGAATCCTTTGCTTAAGGACGCTAACGTTTTGTTGAGATATTTGGTTGTGCACACACAATGAGAGTTTGAAATACGGCGGCTAGCAGCTCCTGAGTATCTCATGGTGGCTCCGTATGAATGAGATTCCGGCGTTGGCTGACATGAATGGCGAATAATAACGAAGCAAAACCCGCCATTAATATAGGTCTACCCTGCGTTTTTACGTTTGAAATTATAGTAATAAGTGTATATTTGCCCGACTAACAACCAAGCAGGATGATACGGTCGTGGGGAACACCAGCTCAGAGCAGCACTGGAGTGCTGACGTTTTGGAACGAAGTGTTTTCAAATTGTAAATAGTGCATATAAAACTACGTAGCGTACCGCGCCTTAGCAAGTGTATATTAACCACAGCAACGTAAACAATAAATAAACACCAAATATACATATAAGTAGTGCAAATTATCCCCTCTCACCATAAGTACATCAAGTCTTTAGAAGGTTAACGTAAAGCTGGCACGCAAACAAAGTGTTCCTAGCTATGATGCGCTACAGATCACGAGACACGAAAGCTGGGTTCTCGAAGGTTACGCAGTTGAATGGTGCTATGAGAACAATGGAAAGTTTAGCTACTGGAAGCACTATATGTTTAGTTATGGACCCCTAACTTTGTTCATTATGACGAATTTTATTATTAATTTGAATGTTTTATAGCTTACCGTTATATTGAAGTATCTCAAAATGGTTTGTCTTGCTGTGCACCCGACCCGGAGGAATAACACGGCGCCAACGGTTTCAACAACAAGAAACCTGATTACCGGGACATGGACAGGACGATTAACATTGTTACCAACGCCGGTTGAGTCCAGTCAGCGACTCCCTGCGGTGGTCAAGGTGCGACGTCGCTGCCACGCGGGAAAAGTCTGGCACGTTTGCCTGCAGTTGCTAAACTGTGGAGCCGCCAGGTGCCCACACTTCAACAATGTGAGTCTACATAACAAAAGTACATTCATCACTTTTTGTTCGAAATAAGTAGTACTTAAGTTAAGACGAATCGGCGCAACCACAAAAGCAATATTTATCGCGCACTATAAACAGCTACAACCGAGGTCCTGACGTGTTTTACACCAACCCTCCTTCGCAATAAAATGTGTTCCAATCTCCAGAATTACCTTTGGTTTGCAGTGTTTCGAAATATTTTTGTCATGTTTAAGTCTGGTGCGCCTAAATTTAACTCAATACTAGCGTTGGCGAATCTGTTGCTCAAAACGATTCATGCCGAAAGCGGAAGCGATAAGCATGGCCATTTTGTAGTCGAGAAAACGAATCCATACTTCACGCCTCCAGGCCCAGACGCAGCCTTGCGCAGATAGAGCAACATATTTAATTAAACAGATATTCTTTCTGTTTGCGTACCACGTTGGTGAGCAATGCAATGCTTACGATAAGCATTTTATCGATAGTGACGCTCGCTGGCAGGATTGAACCGGCAGACATCCACCCGTTAGATCTAAATATTCAGCCGTACAATGTAGAGGCAGAATTAAAAAAATAATGGCGAGAGCTAAAATATACGACAGATGTCGTACCCACCAGGTACAATTATCTCAACCAAACATTCGAACTTTGCTGGTCATTTAGAACTTACGTTGCCAAACATTTTAGCAGTTCAGAAAATCAAAATGCTCGTTTTTACTTTCACGTAAACATTTGAAGCGAAATAGTACTTTCTATATTTGAATGCTTTCACTACAGTCTTTTTCTTTAAAATCAGAAGTCGTTACAAGATTTTGTAACATCGAAGATGTGGCAAGAATGAATTACGGTACGCTTCATAAGTGGTATGCTTCTTTGTCAAGAAAGATATCGCGAGTCTTCGCCGAACCTCAAACGGCATTAGAGGGAAGCAGGTGACAAAATTACTGACCTGATCAATATTTGGTTCAAATGAGAAGCTGCAGTGAAAAAGACGTGTAGCCAATTTAAACTCAACTGCGGCCGACTGCAGAATCTTGGGGAGCTCTGCGGAAAGTTATTCAGTTGATAGCCACCGATTGCTTTAGGTGTGAAAGGTTATTATCGACGATGAAGTTGCCAAATCGCAATTTTAATACTTCAAGAATACTTCTACCAGTCGTCTGTACCAACGCCCACACGTATGCAGATGCAAATTCAGCGCGATCGGAAAATACTTTCGCCCATCGTACCTTACAACAAAAAGAAACAAACAAAGAGGAGGGGAATCACCATTCGTGGACTATCATCTAATGATCGTTGCTGAAATACAGCTGGTACCAGGCATGCTGGGCAACATATTCGCTTTAATTTAAGCGGAGCTAAAACAGCTTCAATATTAGGCCCATGGTTTATACGTAATTTAATCAGTAACCGGTTCTCTTTTTCGTTTCAAAAAGTATAATTTCCACACATCAAAGAACCTTTCCATAACATGGCAGAACTGAGTGAGCAAATTTCTTTATTTCTGAAAGAACTGACCCTTTCCGTCGCTAAACAAAGAGGCTGGGATAGCCTCGTCCGTACTCAGTATTTGCATGGCTACTTACGAGTGCTGGAGCAAGTTTAACGCGTAGGCAGCCGAAGTCCAAAACTGAAGTGCATAAGGAGAAGGAGCCAGGGCTCACCCTGCGCCAGCAAGAAGCCGCTTGTCCTTGGGGCTGTCAGGTAGTCATTCCCCAGGAAACTTTGTGTTTCAGCGCGTTTTCTCGTCGCCTTCAGCAACGTCCAGCTTGCCGCCCGAAGGCGTTCCTGCGTCGCTGAATGCGCGTTATTGTCAGTATCGTCTCGATGCTGTCGCGCCAGTTCACCGGACGTTGCACCCACTTTCATGCTTTGCTGACCCGCCTTTGACTGCACTGTCGTCAACAGCCCCTATAGCATCAGACTGGTTACCTGCATAGGCAATCACATATTGGTGTTGCGTGTCAGAAAGAAATTTGTTTTGATCGTCACGGACAGCTTAAGAAACTTGGGTGTGGCCAGCATACCATCTTTGTTATCCCACCGAATTGAGACTGTGTCAATGTCCAACAAAAACAGCGGGAAACGACCTTGCCATTAAATATAAGTATTTACAAGCCATTGATCATAATAAAGTTTCGCCACTGCCTCAAAATCAAGACACTGCGTCACCTCAAAGTTGAAACATAAGGGGACGATCAGCAAAATTTGAGCTTGAAGCCGTAGCAGAACGCAGCGAGCCGTCTCGCAGCAAGCGAAAGCAAAGCCGATCTTAAAAAAAGTTATGTTAATGGTGTTTTTTTATTTAAGCAGCATGGGCTCACCAGTGCAAACATAGCATAACCGTTCTTGAAATATACCATTTAACACCAACTTGCGTCACACAATAACACAATTCTGCATGGGGGTTTTCTTATTGTCGTTAAAGACAGCTTTGGCGAAATTGCTTGCGAATATTTGGTTGCCGTATTTGCTACCTGACGCCCTTAATGCCTTCGCACAAATACAAGCGACCCTTTATCAATCATCACGTGTACAAGCCAACCTTCAGCTCTTCATAGTTTGGAGTTCAATGAGCTTAGAGAAGACCTTGTCGAGAAGGATGTGCCACTCTGCACATATATGGTACGATAATATACCCTTTGGACAGTTGTTATGTATACTGCGATGGTGATGAAACATATAATACCATATTTTGTTCAGAAGGACCAGGGTATGATGTACGTCATGCAAGCTCGTCTGTTCACTTCGGGGCGCGAAAGACGTACTAGAACACTTGCTCCCCGTGAAGTTCAAGGCTAAGAAAATCTTGGTGGGTCATTAAATACGTTCCATGACTTTCACTGCGATTCGTTGCAGGTTTCATTGACAAATGCCAGCATCCTTACGGATGCTGAACGACCATAAAATGATCAAAACTCGCCACGTTCTGCGTGCTTCTTTTTTTTTTTGTCAACGAGGTTACAAGTTGTTTCTAAATTTCATGTCGATGCAAACGTCAAAAATATAAAAACAAAAATTATTATTTCTACCCAGCCTTGATAACTAAACCGCCCATGCGGCGAAAATAGTGGCTGAGCCATCTTATTGAGACGAGTAGTTCCACTAAGTCATCATGGGGACCGTCATTGTTAAACATACGCACGGCAGGGTTTCAGGCATCTCATTATGTTCCTTTGGCCAATGAGTGCAAGGCATTAGACAAAAAGGACGCCGATGAGCCAATCACGAATCGAGAATTATTAATACACAGCGACGCCCTGCTTTTCTTTAATTCGCCGGTGATTATACTTCACCACAGCGCAACAATAGATGCGCAAACAAAGTTGGAGTTTGCATACAACATCCCAAAGGATTTTTTTTTCATCTATACGATATTTGCAATGTTCTACAGCAACGCGCAGGTCACCCACAAAGAAATGGGAATTGCGCCTGATGCGCTATGCGGTTAAGAAATTATCAGGCAATAGATTAGATATTTCATTTTATTTACTTATTTAGTTTTTTACAAAACAACCTGCAGTGCCGAAGGCATTATAGCAGGAAACACAATGTAAAACACATACTCACAAACATAATACAATGGCAGCAAAATACTGTTAACAAAAGAACACACACAAACTTGAATGTTAAAAAATTAGATACTGAAAAAATCCTACGTCAGCTGTAGTAAATGTTGACAGGTAATGCACCTAATCGTTAATAAATGACACTAAATGCGCTTTTTTGGCGCATTGTCAGCAAAAAAGTTCCTTTAATAGAATTGGGGTTGCAGATCCTTGTCCTGCAGGTTTTATTTGAGTATTTATGAACGCAGTGTAGTGTGTGAGCTATTTTCCAGTCTAACTGAAATTTAGCCTTGTCTGGCAATTAGCAAAAAAGTTTAAAGAGTTATATCGCATACTGTCAAATTCCTAAGCTCGACGAATGAAATCAAAAGACACTCATATTGTCTACAAATGATTCAACGAGCGACGCGTTTTGCGTTCTCGGTATGTAATGTTTGCCGTGCCCTTTATTATCCGCGATCGAGACGAAGCCACCACGTTCAAGTTATGATTCGATTGCCTGCATTGTAGAAACACCTGCGTGTCGCAGCGAATAATTCCAGGCAAATAGCTACATAAAAATGCACCATGCATTTTACCACTTGAAATAATTCTACCTCTTTCAGAAAATAATGATATGCAATGCGTTTTTTTAAATATATATATGTATACAGTATATGTAATTGCAGAGAGTTGTGGTTTAGATATGGCTGTCAACAGCTTGTTTTAACATACCCATGAATGCTAGGTGCTTCGACGATAGATTGTACTACGAACATATTATTTTTATTTCTATTGATGAAAAGTTGATGTGAAAGCTTAATGCTTCTGGCGTTCTCTTCGGAGTATATTCATATTGAACGCCGTAGCTAATTTTGCTTCCGGAGATCTGAAAATTTAAGCCGAGGTACGACCGCTAAGGTTTCACACGTAGTTTGCATGTCACTTACATGAAGATGTAGGCATTAGCATGTTTTTCTACGTATTCTATAAAAGGTATAAAATATGTACACAAAATATTAAAGCCCGTCGCCGCAACCGGATAGCGCTCGCATCGCCGCCACCACTGGCGTAACGGAAAATGGGATAAGACAGCGTTGCTTCATTCTCTTTATTTTTCCAGGATAAGCACGCAGGCAGAGGATCAAAAAAGAGTAGCAGTCAGTAGTAGTACGTCTTAGGTGATCTCTACCACTAATAGCAGATCTCAATACGTTTTTCACGATCACAAAGGCGATGACCCAGCAGTGATATAGCAACATAGAAATATGATTGTGATCACGGCGACGTCATGAGTGTCAGGAATTCGGAACACTAATCACTTTTCTCCGGGTGACGAAACGTGAAAGTTTTATCTATACACACCCTAAACACGGTACGCACCAGTAATAATATAGGCCCGTGCTCTCTAAGTTTTGAGCAGCGGCTCAGGGCGAGCAAAAAGAATATTTGCCTGCGTTTCGAACGTGCGTCATCACGCTCTCACGGCGTTTTTTATACCTGCTCCATTCGCGCGCGTAGCAGAGGCAATAAGAGCGAGCGCGAGCTTGCAGTGTCGCTTCTGCTATCAGCGCGGCACGGCAAGCGTTCAGGGGAACATGTTTTTGTGGCAGTTTGTGCCCGCCATTTTCTAAAGGTATA
This sequence comes from Ixodes ricinus, assembly GCA_037355805.1. Classification (NCBI taxonomy): domain Eukaryota; kingdom Metazoa; phylum Arthropoda; class Arachnida; order Ixodida; family Ixodidae; genus Ixodes; species Ixodes ricinus. Next base: position 38,060 of record JAZHYW010023206.1, on the reverse strand, counting down.
CGGGCTATTTGTATATGAAAGAAACCTATAAAATAATAAAGCGAATAGAACGCCGAGGCCGCGAGCTGTACAATTTCTTTTTATTATTTTTTATTTTTTTATACGTTTTGTTATTGAAAGCGTCTACAGATGCGCGATGATAGATCCTTGTATTCGAACGTGTAAATGCCAAATCGAACGTTACACTGCCGCCCGACAATGCCGCCAGCATAACATGGTCGCGTTTCAGGACGCGCGCCTGCGCCCCCTGCCCGAGAGCAACGCGTCTATAGAACTTAAGCAGACGCATTATGTGCGCAAAAAATACACTCGTTTACGCGACATTGCAAATGCTAAGAAAGACCATCAGTCGAGCTGAAGAAACACGACGGGCGAGTACCGGCGTTGTTTTTGAGAGCGTCATCGCCATCGCCGCACCAGATGGCCCCCATACTCTTGTTTCATCTTTGGTTTCACCTTGCGATGTACCTATAGTGCTACGCGCGAGCCCTTGCTCTGGGGCACATCTCGGCGGCACGCCCTCGGGAATTAAGAGCGCTTCAACGCCATATTCGCGCTTAGCCCCTGCCGGGCAGCAGCGCAGGTGCAGCCCGCTATACGTGCTGGGTTATGACTGCGCCACGATAGCTCATTACGCGGAACGATGAGCTTCCACAACGTCGGTGATCATCACCACGCCTACTGGCAGATAAAGTGAACCGCGACCGGCAGCGCAACGTGCGGCCGAGCCTGACCTGCGATTGGTCTGTTTGCGCGACGTCGCTGCGTTCGTTCCCAGGTGCCAGCAGCGGGAAAACGTCCAGCACCAGTTCAACTCCTTGCGTTACGAACGAACGCAACGAAGCGGCTGTCTGGCGCTTTCGCCATGACAACTCGTCGTTCCCAACCGGTATTTGTTCGGTGGTAAAGGGCTGTATATACCCTGACGTTGAGTGCAGTGAACGCGGCGCGGCGCAGAACGCGACTTTCACGGCTGGCAACCAGGAACCTGAGAGCTGTGGCTAATCAATATTCAGCGCGCTACGCTACGTTGGTACCAATGACGTTATTGCTGGAGTATCAACGCAGTCCTTATGTGTGGTCGCCCTGAACGTAAGTGTGAATGTGCCTTTTAGAGCAATGTAGTGTTGGTGATCCTTTCTGAAATACTCAAGAGTGCCCGGAACCTGACGAGTCTACAGGGTGCTTACCCCGCCGTACACACAGTAGCAAGACGGCCTGAGGGAGGAAGCAGACAGAACCCCAAAGAGAGCGAGCTTCTCCTTTCTCCAGCGTTCCGTCTGCTTCCCTCCGCCCCGGCCCGTCTTACCTCGCCCTCGCCTAGGGTTCAAAATGTTAGACTGACAACGGCAAGACCGAAAGTATATATGCAGCTGCATTCCGTTAAATTAAAATATGAGGCGCCCCTATCCAATATATTTCTCTGCCCAGGCTTCCAAATCGCCACCCCATGATCCACCATAAATACTGTATATCGCGAACCCCCCCACCCTTTTTTACGGTTCCCTAAATGCCAAGGCTTTTCACCAAACTGGCATGGACAAAGAACACACGAGATTAATGCTGAACCTTTATTTAACAGGCAATAATATTCGGTGAACTAACTAAGCTACATACCAGCGCAAATAAAAACAAAAAAATTATGTTGCAGGAATGGTTGTTTTCATGGTTATAAATATCATATTTGTGTTCAAACACAAGTTCTTTATTTATTTTTTTAAGGGGAGGAGTTTGGTTATATCGTCTGTCAGTCCATCATGAGTTGCGACCTGTACCTTTAGTTCTTTATCGACACCACCGTAAAAACAAAAAAAGCCAATTTTTTTGTTTTTACAAAGTTATGTGTGATTTATAATTTAGAAACACAGTCCTGCGCCGCAAAAAGAACTCAAAGGAACTGCCGTTTATACAGAGATAAGGCCACCAGCCAGCAAAAATCTAGACCTAAGGCTACACCTCCATCCCGAAAACACCTATTACAATTAAAGTAGTGAAAACATTATGTTTTAACCAATCAACCTTCTCAGAGAGACAGGTTACTTTGAAATATTATACTAAGCTAAGGTGAATTTCTTCAGCTAGCGCGAGAGAGAGTGCAACAATTGCCATATATTTTCGAGCAAAGCTCACATCTTTGCAGCCTGGTATTTTTACATTTTTTTAGGAATGATTTATGCTGCATAAAATGTTGAGCACACGCTATAGCTTTTTTCCCCTTTTTAAGTCAGTTAATACTTCGATCCCATTTTTATACAAAATCGGATATGTAAGCATCCCATCACAATGTGGTAACTGGTTGTTTTATAATATTGCTGCGCTTACTGAAAATAGAGCTCACGGATACTTTTCGCAATCAATGGAAGCGCGCTGTCAAAGACAAGACGACACGTAAATGAACCTCACACGTACTAAAAGCTCCAAGGTTATGGCGTGTACATCCTCGGCGATCCAATATACTTTCGTTTCAGCAGAACCCGGAAAGGGGCGTGAACGCTACGGCTTCCGGAGCCAATCGAGAACGACGTGCGTAAGCGCACGCGACGGCTGTCAACGGGAGGAGTGTACTTCGACGACACATTGGTTGGCTGACGAAACCCAGCTTTTTGTCTCTCGGCAGCCAAGGCACGCTAAATTAAAACTATAGATTAAGTGGTCGTAAAAAAAACATATTAAACATATTGAAAGTCATTTTCTAGCGCTTTGATGTATGCTTACTGCGCGCTCTTCCAGGCTTGGCATACACGTTTGCAAGTCCGCTTCAGGGCGCTGCCATTCCATTGCCAAAGTTGACGCATTCTAATCCGATTACGAAGCCTTTGCTAAGGCGTCATAATCGGATTATGGCCGCGCCCAAGCGCACCCTACTGGGACGATGCAGGCGCCCTGAGACCGACTTGCAAACGTGTATAGAGTGAGCGTACTGATCGTACGCCCTCACTGCAAACAACGTCAGTGACGTCAGGCAAGTCTCCTTTGAACACGGGACGATTCGGCATAAGTTTGCGTAGTGAGTCTATGCGCCACTTTATAATCTCCGCCTGCGTGGCCTTCTCCGTTAGCAACATTTCGCGTTAAGTTTGCAGGCAGCCTGCGGCGAAGCATCTGCCAACGTTTCATCTAATCGCCTCGACGGGGAAGCGAAGTGCGCCGAAAGGCGGATTGTACCGGGACAGCCACTGCGCTTGCAGTTTCGGCATAGATACAAAAGCCAGGAAACACTTCCCACAAGTGTGTGTGCACCATGCACGCACTCCATTACGTTTACGCCCGAGAAGTCGCGGAATATATTTCTCGGCAACCTTGGACAAATGTACTCTTGTGAGGGCGCTAAAACGGCCCATATAGCTTGCGCAGCGTTTTATATGTCGCCTGTACATTTCATGGCGTGCGCAGTTTAAGTATCTGTGCAAATAATGGGATATCAGGCCCTGTCTTGCTAATGTGCGATGCAGACAGACAGCGTTTAGAAAAACCATCATGTGGCGATAAGCGAAAAAAACAACAAAAAACGTTGATATCGTAAGGAGCTCGTGCGTGATTGGCGATGTCCCATGAGCTGAGTTGAAACATTTTATTGTTACAGGCTCCAATGCAGGAGGTCGGGGCGCGGGCGCGCAGTCTCACAGTCGCTGTTCTATGCTGCCATTCGTCCGGGTTCTACGCCCTGCTTGGAGCCTACACGTCCTTTTGTTCGGGCTATCGGCTTCGGGTAATTTCTCTATTTATTGCAATAAATGCTCATCCGTCTCGGAATCAAAAAAAGAAGTACAAGCCATTAGGAACGTAGCCAAATATAACAAAAAATCAGACAGAGATATACTCGATGTTCTTAATATCAAACTAGGGTGTGATAACATTCCATAGTGACCCGTCGTCGCTGCATGTTCCAGAGGAAATAAAGTAGAGCTTCTGAGCCCGAATCTTAATTCGCGAATATCATGATGCTTTAGCCCTGAGACTGTGAAGAAAACTTGTAACGTATATTAGAAGAAACAGAAGAAAGGTGACAGACAAGGGTCTCGGTGACTACTACGCACTACTACGCACCAGCTCGCCTGCACGTTTACCACTTTTTTCGCAGGGATATCTTTTCTCGTGTCCTCATTAGATATGCGAGATATCGTCGGTCATAACTTAAAAAATGCCGGGCGTGGCGAGCTTCTCATCATCTTATTATCGCTTCGCCGTCAATGAGAGGTACCGTACTAGCTAAGAAGGACGAAAAAAGAAAATCACGAAGCAAGTGTTGTTAGTGGCTAGAATTACGTGGTAAGATGTGTTTTTTTTTTCTTGTCATTGTAGTTTAGTGCTTTCAGTTTTTTTGTAAAAATGTACTTTTATACCCACTTACCAATCGAATTACCTGCAGTACCTAGGTATGGTAGTGACTCGTGAGCAAGTTCTGCGTATAGTGAGGATACATATACTACTTGGTGTCGCAAATGTCGGCCGTGCTTTTAAATCGACCGCAAAATTCTGTTTCTTAAAATATCGCGCCGTGATTTGTGCAACGTTGCCGCCAGATGGTGTTTTTTTTTTTTTTCGTAACATTTAGAAAGAGCAAATCTACCCGCGGAAAAAGTAAAAAAAAGAAAAAAAGAAGAAGGCTTGATTTTATGAAATTCAGCGAGGCCACCTGTCTTCAAACAGTAGGGTGCAATATGGTTTGAAGACCGGTGGTTTCGCTTCGTTTTCATGAGCGTTGCCCTTTTTGCTTTCTTTTTTTCTTATTCCTCAGATGAAAACGCTCTTCACAAATTTTACAAAAAATAAAAAATTCATTATCTGTGGGCAACGCGGCACAAAATCGTAGCGCGATAAGTTAAGGAAACCGAATTTTGCGGTCGATTTAAAGAGCCTGGCCCCTATTCGGGATACCCGGTATAGCAGTTTTCATGTAACCTTCACAGTTCAGATGCAGAGTTTTAAATAAAACAGCAAGTTTCGTAACAGCAAGTTTCGTGCCTTGCCTATGTGCCAACCACTAAAACGATTTAAAGGAGAGAAGGCAGTTATCCAGAACAGTTTCTATCATCTGAACCGAGGCGCTTTCATTTAAGTTAGGGGCCAAGATCGGGCATAGATATTTTTTTTTATCATTGCGTTACGGCCAACAATGTGTGAACGGTGAGAATGCTTGCCAGAAAGCAAGCATGGTAGACCAAGGGCATCAAACACGCGGCCCGCCAATCGCTGGGACGCGGCCCGCAGGCAACCGGCTACTAGTCCCAGTTCCCATGTGTCGAACGCTAGATCTCATCTCTCCTATTCATTTTTGCACGAAAAGTAGCTCTGCTCCTCTAACGTATTCCCATAGTTTACACTTATATGTGTTCCTTTGGCCTTAATTTCGCTTTAGTTTTTGCTTCTCAGCTTTTTGTAATGTCTAATGATTCCGCCACTAACGCTCAAAGCGCGAGCTCTTCGTTGAGGAATGCATCTAGGCTGCGCGAACTCTCCAATCAGCAGGAGCAACCTGCTAAAGATAAAGTAACGAGCTCAGGATTCTCGCCTTCAAGAAAATATCACCAGTAAAAGCAGTTATTTGTTCAGAGTGTTGTAACAAAATTCGCCAGGAAAGCAAGGGCTTTCAAATTAAGTGATCTTTTTTTTCAGAGGCATATTGAGCTTTGTTGGTTCCTGAGTGGAATATAGCAACGGGAGCGACAGTGTACGCTCCTGTTGCTAGAACACGTGTACGTGAAGAATAGAACAAGTGTACATGCACGCTTGTTCTATTAAAAATGCCGGCACGGTGGCAGAGCAGTGTCATTTTAATCATTTTTATCACTTCATGTCAGGACCCAAAGTAGTCATATAGACAAATCGAATCTTACGATGTCACTGACAAAACTATGAGGTTACAAAAACCATGAAGCACGAGGTTTCTTCTCTTTGAAATCTTTGAACCCCCCCCCGCCCCTTCCCTCTGCTTACGCTGGCCCTCGACCTTACCGGTGTAGGCTAGCTGGACCTCGCACTCAAAATGAGTTTGAGACCACTGAGACTTTCTTACATTTATCCGGAGAAAAGAAGATAAACGTGTTTAGGGTCGTTGACAGAAAGGAATGACACATCTGGTCGAACCTTATTATTCGCTATCTTAAAAAAACACAACACTAAAAAAAAAAGTATTGATTGTTTGTATAGAACACGTAAGTAATCATATTCCCCTGCCCCTCGAAAAAAGAAAGAAGACATTTTAGCAAAATAGTGACGTTGCAAGACAGATATTGAAGAGCGACTTTAAAACGAGCGTCTCTTTTTAGACGTCGACCCCGAAATAAAAACTTGTTTCGAGATCGCTCCTAACTATGAATGGGTATCGCAATATAAATATAAAGCTAAAAGATTTTTCTAATTTTATTTTTGTGATTTTAATCTGCTCTACGAGTACTTAGAAACTATTTTGGGGAGTCTTAGTTTCCCCTTTACGATGGGTGGAAAGTTGTACACAAGAAAAGAAAAAAAAATCACGGCGTACTTCAAACAAATGCACCCACACGCTAAGGGCGAACGCAAGTTTGGTTGACGTTAAATTCAGTTCAGTACAAAGAGCGGGTCACGTCTGGGAGCCAACAAGGCCATTCCAACGCTACGCGAGTGCCACGTGACCTTCGGGTGGGGTACGTGCATCGGAAAAAGGGGCGCATAGTCAGGTGGTGCAATCGCAGCGCTGGATTGACTGGAGACGCCTCGTAGCGTTGGCTGCGCTCCTTCGTGAGATGAAACGGAACTATGCCAATTACAACAAATAATTTTTTATAGTTTATACTTTGTTTTCATTTACCCCCGTCTTCAGTCACGTAGCTCAGTAATCCGGTAAAAGGGGAAAGGAGCAAAAAAAAGTAAGTCATAGCAACTCTGGAAGGAGTAAAGTAATATAGAAAGGGCAAAACAATAAGGTTGACAGTGATGATCAAAACGTGAACGCTTTCCAGTTGTCTGACGCGGAGCGTAACAATGTTTTCACCCATATACTGAAGTTCCACGTTTCAAGGTGACGACGAGCACAGGGAAAAGAAGTATAACTGGTGCGTAGATGTTCTGGTGTTTGCTTAAAATAAAAATCGTTGGACCTTTTAGGTGTTTATTCGTGTGCTAAATATCGGTGTATTAAAATGATTTGCTTCGGAGGCTCGCCACACAGTGATCATCGGTGAACAAATTTCATGAAAAACTAAGAGTTCAAGTCTATGGTTGGTCGGCCTCCAGAAAAAAACTGTCCTTGCTGCTACAAAAAGTGTTAGAAATAGGCGTTTTTTCGGTTTTAATCATTTATGCATTCTTGAGACTCGCGATTGTCAAAATAAACGAGGTCGTAGAGATTTAACAAGAAAATCTACCTACCTTTTGCAACGTCGTTTCTTTTTTTATGTGCTGCGGGGTCATAAAAGAAAAAGAAAAATAGGGCCTTACTTGACTCCTTCCTTTCTGTTAAGCTTGAATCCCAGTGTCTCCGTCAGTGTCCGTCAGTGTCAGTCTCCTTTAGCTCCGAGGACGATTCTCCGAATGCCCACACAAGCTGGAATACCCGACGAGGTGTAGTGATAAGCGACACGAGAGAGCCTTTACTCGATCCGCAACGTGACGCGTCGATCAGACAGTTGCATAAACTCAGGTGGCGCAATGCTTCACCTTTGTCGTTTCCAGCAGTAAGAATGTCGCACAGTAGAAGCAACGGGCTCTTCTGGCTGGCTCTTTCACGCAGGGAGCTACGTTCCTCGGCAAGGAGAAGGAAAGACGCCGGCTGAAAACCGATGAAGCGTCGACTGGATCATTAGCTGTGGGTAAAAAACGCGAACGAAACTCGGGCTACATTAGCATATTCTTGTTCTGCGCTAGGGCGTCTTACGTCAAACAAGAGGAGAGGATTGTGATCTATCTCTATACTGGTGGGCTTTCCGGCGTTAGATTGCAGAAAAGCTCAAAGCTGCAATGCACTCAACAAAAAAAGTTTGGTAGGTTATTTTTTTTGCAAAACACGAGAGCACAAATCATTGCGAAAAAATACCATCCCAACCAATGGCGAAGCTCGGGGAGCAATTAGATCAACAAACGCGGTCTGCGCAGGAACACTGAGCATGCCATCTCCAATTTTGATTCTGCCTGCGCACGTCGCTTTTTATGTAGTCGCCCGATCGAGAAGATGATAAGAAATTTTTGATGGCACATCAAACTTTCTTGATGGCCCATCAGCCCTTCTTGATGGCAAAAAGAAAATTCTCAGGTATATGTTTGTACAGCCGGAAAGTTTGTCCGCCTCAGTGGGGGACTGGTGTCGCAGCTGTAGATGAGCAATTCAGCCAGTGCGGTACAACCGCCTTAACCTGAACTAACGTGCACCAGGCAGTAGTGATACACGACCGTACGCCGGTACGATGCTCTTCCAAAACTTGACGGCCCTTTAGACATCATTGACGGCCCATCACACCTTCTGACCCACTCATAACTTATTCTTGATGGTTCAACAGACCCTCTTGATGGCTCAACATACATCATTAATGGCCCATCAAACTTCTTTGATCGTCCGTCAGGCTACTTGATGGCGCCCGATGGACCATCAAACATTTTCTGATGGTGGCTGATGGGCCGATTAGAGGCGTCTGTTTGTGGCTCACTAGACCACAAATCTTTCTTGTGATGAAAGACCGGACCATCGAAATGCTGTGATAGTTGCCGGATGAGACTATCAGGATTTCTCGATAGACCATCAGGACGTCAAAAAGGCTGGTGGTGCTACTCATGACATATTTCGGTGGTGGGATGAACCTGAATATCTTCGAGAGGTTCCAGCAGTGGCTGAGAGGAGGCGCCAAGGATCTCACGTTGTCGCACATGCGTAAATTGCGTTCCGGTGTGGAAGCTGACAGCGGCGTGGTCTCGATATAGATTTTTCAGTCCGTAATAACCCACCTCAACGGTAGTCCTAAGATGCTCGAAAGGTCACGAAGACGATACTAGCTTCTATAAACTCGGGTATGTTTTACAACCATGGTTTGTTTTAAATTGTGTTATAGTCTATTAGCGAAACAATTTGTCGATCCGCTTTGTATATCAAGTAGAGTCATGTTTACATCATCTAAGTGGCTGTGAATGTGCCGAAAAACACACTTTTCTTGATAGGAAATTCATTCACTAGTCGGACTTGTACTGTAAACTAAATGTTTGGGGAAAAAGAAACCTTTTTCAAATCCGCGAATGTGGTATTAGCTTAGCAGATTCTCAGACCGACGAGGCTTCGTGCATTGACGCTTTCGAACGACGCCGTCGTGTCCAGCATGGACGAAGTTGACAGAGTGTAGATAGCCACGCCACAGAACACCGATAAAATTGCACGTTGTGGATTCTCGAAAGATGAGAGTGGATAATACGCATTTATTCTTTCGTTTTTTTTTGGCAGTTATTAGTTTTACGTTTAATAATTTCTAAATAGAAATAACACCATTCCATAACCAAACTATTCCTGTTGCTTTCAAGTTTTCACGGAAATTTCGGACGGCATCCTGATGCTTCGGATATTCTTTTAAAATAATAGTGGGCAAAAAATAAAGTTCACGTTTGTCTACAATGCAATCTTTGTCTTCGCTGCCAAGGCATATGTGGTAGTAGAAATCTCCTACTGACCATTACACCAGCAGACAATCAAACGATTAAATGCATCAGATGTTCCAAAAGTACGACAAACCATCACACCATCACACCATCACACCATCACACCATCACCCTCAAGCCATCAAACCATAACACTATCGAACCATCACGCCATCAAACCATTAGACAATCAATGTCTCAAAATAAGACCAGAACCATAAGCCTGCAGAACAACATAAATGTTCTGATGGTTCCTATTTGATAGACCTAGTATGAGTTTTGTCACTCGTTAGGATCCTTCTAATTTTGACGTGATCGGCTGCTCAGTCCTTTTGCGAGAAGTGAACCCAGAGACTCTTTTTAGGGTATAGAAGAGCTGTGAAATAGCACGACAATCATAAGTAAAAATACAGATAAAAATGTCGCAGGTTGCCAACTTCTGAAAGGTGAGAACACACCGTGTCGTGTTATTAGCACAACCTGAAAAAAAAAGAAGAATACCATTAGATGTTTTAGTGCGGCTAACCAATGATAATTGTCGTTAAAGGTGCCAACAAGCGTGCCTTCTCTTCAGACGAGTTGAATGTCATATGACCGATGAAGACATTTTTGACTGTGCTATTCATAAAGGAAGAGATCCTTTGAAAGGAGGAAGAAATGTCTAACAAAGGATGTAACACAGTGCCATAGACGGAGTCTTTCCTGTATAGTATTCTGTCTTAATGAAGTTGCTGGCGAAGTAGGTCGCTACCTACACACTGAAATACTAAATCTGCGTATTAACTAAAGATGTACATCAAATGACTAATTATGTATGTATGTAAATAACATTTAGAAACCCGAGCTGGGCTTTACGTATGAAGGGCAAATGCAGAAATTTCTATTGATTGCATTAAGCTTTAGTAGAAATACAAGACTATTCTGCTGGATAATTTGGGATGAAATAAGAGCATAACATTGTCACTTATAACACTCAATAAATGAGCATGCAGGAGGGTCTGCGAGTTTTTACAGTTAAAAATAATGCAAAAACCTATTTGAAGAAAACGGAAGGGGCTTCCGTGACCCACGCCGTGGAAGACAATGGTCGGAATTACCAATTTTTCTGCCTCCTCTCTCTGGGCAATTTCATTGTTCAAGTTCACGAAACAAACGTGACTCTCTCTGCTTCCTGTCTTACGTGGTTGGTTTCTGCGCCCAAGTCTGCTGCGCGGCTTTCTCAAGGACGCAGACTCTTTTAATAGTTCGTTGTTTTTGCGTTTGTTTTTTGTAGCAGCGCGTTCGGGATTTAGTGGAGCTTTGTTGTGTGGGCTGATTCTAACTTGGTGACGTTCCATCGGCCTGACGGGTACTGTTCGCTCTTGGCCAAAGTCGTAACGTGTGCATGTTTGCTGCATTCGATTCATTTATGTAAGCCCTAGTGAGACGTGACTTCGGTGTGCCGCACTTATATATATGTTGGACGGAATTGAGGTATATATGCATTGTTTCGTAGTTAGAATATCAACTGAACTAAAATGGCTGTTGGTGGCCGAGAGGGTGACGAATCAGAACAAGCGATGTCGCGCAAACCCTTTCACTTTAAAAAGAGATGTTTGTTTATTTTTTTCGTACTCAAACAGTGTATCTGTTTGTCTGTTTTTTTGTCTACGAAATTCTTTTCATATTTTTGGACATCATACCGCTTAGCTTAAAGGGGCGATGCAACAATTTTTGTACTTTGCACAAATACCGCTTAGAACGGATCCCTGACGTTGATGACCTATGAAACACGCGTTCGTTTTTCACCCCACGCAATAGAAGTCCCAGAAACAAATTAAAGAAAAACGAGCAGCGTTCACCCCCTCAACTCGCAGCCAGAACAAGCGGCCACGTGACCTGGAATAGATTATATGCCGCCAATGTTGATCATAGCCACGCGCTGGGGTTGGCAAAGCACAGGACACGCGCTGAGTTCCAGACATTGTTATGGCTCGGCTATTGTCGTCGTTGAAGCGATTGGACACGGGCCACTACCCGAATGCTTCTCGGGCTAGTAATTATCACGAGCCCAAATCGAGCGCCCACGCAATGCTCGGGTTCAATCTATGAACTTCATTCAAATATCGTCACTGGGGTGTACTGCGATCCCCACGTTACGTCATCAAATTTTGCAAAGGAGAGATTGAATGAAAATGATCGCTTTTGTCCTTGAAATTAAACCGCAACAAAGGAGTTTCTTGGCCAGAGGCGTTGCGTGCGAGTATCCTTGAGTCCCACCAGTGCCAGTAAGCTCGTGTAAAGTGAAAAACATTCCAACTGAATATCGTTGCACAGCTCCTTTAAAGGTGAAATTTGACCTGACCTCACCTCGTTCTAACAGAGGCACATTTACGAATACGTTCCGAAATTGACGTCACTAAACTTTTCGCGGGCTCATCGTATTATAAATCGAAAAGGCCTTGTAACCCGCGTTTTTGACGCTGCTTGATTGGTTTCATTACTGCGTAGCGTTGGTGGCGCTTGGACTTAAGCTGAAACAAAGTATAATAGTCTATACGATCTCACTCGCGATGATAAAGATATTTACTCGAGTTGTACCTACCCCATGCAGGAATTGGCAATCCTATAATTAGTGCAAAGGTTGTTTGTATATGTGCAAGCATACGCTTTTCGAATGGAAACAAAATCTTCTATAATGTTCAACTGTCGTTAATATCTTTCTTTAGAATCGCCAGGCGCTTTGAGTCCGTCTTATGAACGGATCGCTCCTCCACGCATGCAAGGATAATAATAATAATAGTATTTTATTTCCATCACACTCGATGGCGGCGACTAAGGGAAAAAGCTGCATACACAGCTTGACGAGCCCTTGACCGCCTACAGTGCACGGCACGACGGAACACAACAGGAAAAACAAAAAACACACAAAAAAACATACATGCACACAGAGGTTACACCCAATTTGGAAAATTTCCACCATGGCAGATAAAGCAATATAATCAAATACGAAAACAGTGATTTTAACTAGTTATCATGACCACCCATAACATATAATGAACGGATTTCCCCTATTGACATTTTATTCCAGTCCAAGTTTTTCGATTCGTAAAGATTTAGTAAATTAGGAATATTGTGCCTCAGCATTTGAGTGCCATAACTTGTTCTTGGCGTGACCACCCCAACATTCAGCGCCACGAGTAGGTTAAGTAATAATATTTTTTGAGGGGCGGCCTAGGGTTACTAGAAAGTTTGTGTTCCTAATTAGCTTTTATCTAAGGCTTGTACTGAGCCTGTAAGAATTCAAGAGTAGGGACATTGATAATGCGGAACTTTTTGAATAGGTCGGATGTATGCGATTGAAATGAGACATCGGCTATGGCTCTTATTGCTTTTTTGTAACAAATGTATCCTTTCAAGATTCGTTGAAATGGTGGTACCTCAAACTAAATTATAAAAATTTAAGTGCGAGTAGAACAAGGAATTATAAACTGGTAACTTGATATGTATCGGTATGGTATAATTGATGGCGGTTAATATGCCGACAGTTCTAGACAGCTTTGTAATAAGTAGTTAACATGTTCATCCCACGACATATTATCCGAAAAAATGACGCCTAAAATTCTTGAAGGACTTTACTATCTCAATCTTTGTTGGAGTCTAAACTAAGATCTAGTGTTGATCATTTTATTTTTAGGGCGAAAGAGCACTGCTTTTTGATTTTTTTGTAGTTTATTTTTGAAGTGAAATATATGTACTCCACAAATTCAACCCGGAGAATATTCGGTTCGCCTTATCAAATAATAAGTCGGTATTTTCTGCAGAGAAAAATATACGTAGTCGTCAGCATAATTTACAAATTTCGCTTCTGAATCTACATTGATTATGTCATTTATGTATACATTAAAGAGAAAGGGACCCAGTATACTACCTTGCGGTACACCAGAGTAATTAGGTTTGGTAGCAGAGAAGATTCCATTAATAGAGACGTATTGCAATCGATGCTCCAGATATGACTTTATTAGCTGCAAGGCATGCCCTTGGAAACCGTAAGTGTCTAATTTTGCTAGAAGTATTTTATGATTAAGGCAGCCAAACGCCTTTGAGAAGTCGACAAACACACCGAGAACCAGTTTTCTTTCTTCGAAGTTTTAGAGAATAAATTCTTTTATAGATAATAAGGCAGCCTCGGTAGACTTATTTTTCATAAATCCTAACTGTGAGGTATTTATTAAGTTATATTTGTTTGAAAACGTCATTATTCGAGTATAAAGTATTTTTTTGAGAGCTTTAGAGAAAACTGAGAGTATATAGAAACAGGCCGATAATTCCCTCATTTCTGTTTACGCTTCCTTTTTCATGCAATACTAACACCTTAGCCATCGCGGAATTAGCCAACAAGAACTCCATAAAACCAATCATGAGGCATAAAGCGTGAGCTTAAAGGACCACGCCCTGCGTTTGTTAAGTGGCCGGAGACCGTAGACATCATGCTAATAATACAATTAAAAAGCTTATATTGCGTTTTTGGTACATTGTTTTTGATAAGCAGCGAGTTCTGAATGCAACAGTTAAGTAGACATCGGATAAGATGATGGTCAATTTGTTTGTTTTTTCACTTTATTGTTTGCAGTTTCACAAAACCAACTAAGTTTGTCCAAGACGACGTCGAGCGCACTTGGCGATGCCCGGCTTTCGATTTCCGAGGAGGAGAGAGGTTCAGGAGGCAACGGCCGTCTTTGGCCGCGAGGACACATGACAGTGGCGAAACCCAGGAAGAGGAAGTCCTTGAAGCTGAGACTGCAAGAGCTCGAGACCAGAGACACCCTGGAACGAGAGGACGTGAAACCTTCCCGTTGCTCGAGGACCCTAAAACTTTTGCCACTGCTCTGCCTCCAGCTATTTGCTTGCTTTTCTCTCGCCTTCACCGCACCTTACATTCCACGTCTGGTAAGAAGTCTGCCTGAACTCAATCTCGGATGTGCTTCATATAGTCCCGTATATTCTTGGATGTACATTCACGTGAATTCATGTTCAATCAGTTAATTGGTCAAGAAAATCGGAAATTGAAACGAACATATTTGCTTGGCTTTAGTCTAAGTATGGAACTTACATTTCTTATGAGGGAGTAATTTATCTGCTGTACTTATCGGGAATGCGCTGACAAACGGACGGACGGGTGGACGTTTGGTCAAGTGGACGGGTAGATCGGACGGAAAAAAAATGCGATTAGAGGGTTTCTGTTAAAAAGCATTCTTTGCTTTCATAATATCCAACCTAACCTTGTTTCTTGTTCTTTAAATTGGAAGGATATATCTCAGAGGTATAACTGTGTCGATTTTCACAGCCTGCTTACCCTACATAGTTTTTGTATGCTTCAGGCTTTAGAAAATCGTTTGGAGAGATGGCAATTTACCATCATGGCGTCCAGTTCAAAAGTTACAATGCTCCTGGGTACGCTACTTAACATTGTTGTCGTAAGTACATGCTTCACGCAACAATAATAGTCTAATTCACGGTCTCGATTACATTTAACTTCCTTCCACGTGTGCTTTTTGTTCTAGATACAACGGTTGAAACCTCACATCACGCTGGTACTGGCACTGATTGGGATGATCGCCTGCATGGGATTCTATGGGTGAAGCTGGATGTTTATTGATCTATCTACATGTTCTATAAGCTTTCAAAAATGACAGAGGACACTTTTTTCTCACCCAAATAGTAAAGCACGCAATTAATGTGATGTTTGGAAAACTACATGTCTGTTTCAAGCTCAATATAATTATTTGACAACATAAGCACGTGCATTGAGCCGCCGACAGTGCCAAGTCACAACAAACCAACTAGACGAACTAATCGTCAAAAGACGTCAAAACAACGTAATCACGGGTTCGTTTCATTTATATTTAAAACACAATGTGCAGTCGGAGGAAGTAACACACATATAGGATTGGCCAAAATACTTCGTGTACATAGTGCGCTGCATGGTTAGCTTAAACAAATAAATGGCGTATAGCATTTTCCCTCGCAAAAACAAGCACAAATGGAGTAAAGCGAATACGCACGTAACATCGGAGGGAGTCCAGTTTTAAGAAGATTAGTGGGAAAGTTATGGGACAGTGCCACACGACGTAGAAAAAGCCCGCCACATACACATGTAGGCGCGAATATGCTCATTTGAATCTACAGCATTGTATGGTTTTGTATATTGAGCTTTCTAAAACCATAGATGTTGAATTTAAACAAACACACTCTACGTATTTTAAGCAACCGCTGTTATACTGAAGGCAAGTCATGTTTTCGGTTTGATACACTAAGGCAGCAGCTCGTTTATTATTACCTAAAAAATATTATTTATTTTTATTTTTATCGTGCCATGCATTACATTATTTCGCTGATAACTATCACCTTCATCTAGTATCGGCGTTGCTTGCAAATGAAGTGATTTGAGATAAAAGCCTTCGACAGCGACATGTTTCAAATTAGATTCTTGAACCACGAAACGTTTTGAAGAGCTTATGAATGCAATTTAAAAATTTCGTTGACAAATATCAGTTATCACCTATAGTCATTGACAACCTAAAAACCGCAAGGCGTGACTTACTATGTCCACGCTTGTTGCTGTAGGCGTGAATGGTTCACGGCTGTTCTCCTCGGCGAATGCCGCCTCTCATTGGCTGCCGAGCGATAACTGGATGCTCAAGGAGCCGCCCGACCCTGCGTTCCAGAAGCTGTCTGGTGTCGATAACATAAATAATTACCTAATCATTTAATTAATTGATAATTAGTTTAATAATTATTAGACAGATAAAGAGCAGAAGTATCAACTTTTTCGCGGGTACTGAAGTAAAGGAAAGCGAGCGATGCAATGTCATTCCTGACTATCCAAAACCCCTGCCAGACATCTCTGTGCAAACTGAATATTGCATACTAGCTTTCCTTTCTTCCCATTTAGATGTGTGTACTGGGTCTCACGATGTGAACGCTTTCGTCGGAGCTACATCTCTCATTGGAATTCTCTTCGGCTTCGTCCAGGCATTTTTCATCGTGACTCTGTACGCCACAGCCACTTACAAGAGCCAGCAGAGTTGCGGCATCATCATTGTGAGTTGGTCGATGTTCATTTATTAAGGTTAAGAACCTGATCCTTAGGCGAGGATGAAGGCGGCAAACCACAAAGGACGCCACCCTGTGAATATCTGGTATCTTCATTTGTTGTGCTTAAGTCTCACCTAAAAATTGTACTTCTAAAACTATCGTACGGTCACGCACAGAGTGTGAACAGCAAATCACGGCTGAGTAATAGATTCATTTTACTGGCATTGAAACAAATTAGCAATCAAATGTTTTTCTTTCTACTAAAATAAAAACGTAAACAGACTTATTGGAGAAGTTATTTGTGGGATCGCCGTTTATAGAATTAATTGCTAATATCTTGATCTTTTTTTTTTCAGTCGGCGTTTGAATTTTTATACGGAGCGTGCACGTCAATTGGCTCTTTGAGTGGCATCGCCCTGCTCGATGTGAGTAACTTCATCTATATAGAAATATACGTGTGGCAAATCAGCAATATTATTATTTTGTTTATTTTGTTTTCTAGTTGTGGGCGCATCCAGTTCCCTACTTCATTACCGCAGGACTGATGCTTCTCGGTCTTTTGATTCTAATATTCGCATCACCGGGAAAATGTAAGAGCTTGGCTTTATCATTATTTTTTCTTTGTTATAGAATGCACCGGCCGTATGATAAATAATCGAACGTGCTTGAAATACTATTAGTGATAGTAATTATGAAAATAACGTGCGCATTTCATTTCAAAATCACGCATTCACGCTTGGTGGCCCAAGAAGAAAACAATTGTGACCAATCAGCTGACAAAACACCGCGTAAATCATTATGCAATAATTTAAAAAAACATACGGAGGCGCGGTCATGGGTGATGCATATTAATCCATGCACAGGACACTTGAGACGCCTCTCATATCTTTTTTCTTAAACGCAAAAAGGAACAAGGATTTGAAAAAAGCAAAATATTACTTTGTTTAGCTTATGCATTGAAGGAATGTTGTGCTGTATTTCGTTTTTACCATAACTAATCAGTATAGGCCTTAGAGATAAACATTACTTTTTCTACACCATAAGTATTTTACCTATCTCGTATTTAAAATTGTTTCTTACGTAGCGACTCTAAGTTAAGGAAAATTTTTGGTGTCAGAGATAGCCGACACTAAATTAACTTCTTGAAAAAATCAGAGACGACGAACGAAGACGGGTACAAAAAGAATATGTTGTAAATAGTCAATGAGTGTCAGACTAAAAAATGTCGCAAAACCGGTTTGAGAGATTACGAGGCATTCGTTCTCTGTCAAGTTATTTCTAAAAGACCACAAGTCTATGTTGCCACTGGAGGGTAGTTGTAAATGAAAATGGTACAACTTTGTGCCTATAGGCAGAAAGTTGTATTAACTTCCTCCAAAGCTGCCTGTCATCAGTCAAGATGACCAGCCCAATTGTTCGCAGAAAATGAGAAGAACTGGTAAATGTTTCAACGTATTTCCACCAGAAAAAGGGATGCCATGTCACTTGACATTAAAGACATATTATTCCCTCCGTCAACCATTGCTACTCTCAAGGATAGACGTAGGAAGTTTTTGAACTGAACAGAACTGTACCTGAAATGCACAGCAGTCGAATTTGAGGAGGGGGGGTAAATTTACTCAAAAGGGAAGAGTGTGCCTCTGTTCGTCCCTGGCGCCGGCGTTGTACGAGGTTTATTTGGCTCCGTTGGATGTAACCTTGGCGCAAGCGGTACAATCGTTCCCAGAAGGCTCGGGTTGATTAGGAGATGTCTTTGATGACATTTTGATAAGTTCGGTTGTGAAGAAGGCACTACGGAAGATCAAAGAGGTCATAGTACAGGCAGCGCCTGAGTTGACGTTTAGCAGTGAGGAGACGGATTAATGTGTGCTTGAGTATTGGAATCTGAGGATGAACACGCTAGACGGGTTGTACTGGGAATATGGCAGGCTCGCGGAAAAAAACCCTTGTCGCCAAACAAAAGTTGTCATTCGAAACTGGTCAAACGAGGTGTAGTGATGGCTTTGCTAGACAAGGCTCTAAAAAATCTTGTCAGCACAAAGTACAGGAAGCTGTAAGGAGGCAATTGGTACGCATGAACGAGACGGGGTATAAGAGTAACGTTACGGAGGGGGTCGCAAGGAAGTGCTTGGAGGGATTCAGAGGAGTGGTGAAGAAGGAAAGGGGAGAAACCGGACAGCGTAGTGAGCATTCCATTTTTTTTTCATAATTTTTCACACAACCTGTTGGTGGTTGCCGGGAGGTTCAGGGTTGGGGGGTTTTACTTCCGAGTTTAAGTTACGCCGTTTGGGGATGGAACGCAGGGTTGCCGAAAACGAAACAACGATGCCGCCATTGTTTGCCAAGTTGGAGTAGTGTATTATATTCCGATGGCCTGTGGGTTCTCGAACGTGGGACAGACAAAACGGTGCCTAAATGATAGGCTTCTTGAGCACATGAAGGCGGTAAGGAACAGATCTCAGAATTCTCAGATCGCGAAACATGCGCAGGAATCCATTAATTATTTGCCTATTTGGGGGAACACAGTGGTGTTAAGCAAAGAAAAAGATTATGCAAAAAGAGTTTTGAAGGAGACAATCACATTTGCGTCTGTAGGCAATGATATCAGTCAGCCTCCGATAACACTAGATAAAGAGTCCCAAAAGTTCTTCCTGATATAATTTCTTCTTTTTTTTAGCTGTTGTTGATGGGTTATTTGTTGTCTTACCTGGCGTCAGTCTGGTGCTATATGCACGAATGCACAAGGGTGCGCTTGGTTAGGTCTTTGGGGAAGGAAGTTTTGTTTTGAATTGTTCCCTGTACCATTGCTCTTTACGAGATGAGGTTGTTGCTTTGAATAGGGGTCACGACGAGTTGTACCGTGGTGGAAAGCGACAAAGACCTGTGAGGATTTCAGGGAGCTTGTTGTTATTTGAGGCTAGAACAGGAGTATTGAGAACTAGGATATATAGGCCGAAGGTATGAGGAAATGGATACTTACGCGGTGTGCCATAGGCCAATGGGAAGACGAGACAATGAAACATGTGGTGTTGAGGTGCACAGGGCTTACCCCCGCGCTCCCCGAGGGGGTAAGGATTTAGCCGGAGCACTGGGGTTTGCAGGCAAAAATGGAATGGATGATAAGGGCATTTTAATAAAGAAGAGAAGATTAGACGACCGGTGGAAATTATCAAGGGAAAGTTGAATGAAGTACAACTAACCCATCTGAGTACAGGGTGAAGACGGGAAAGTCCCTTCATTGTGGCTCCGGCCTAAAATCTCAACCCTGTCTCCCATTGGGTCCGGCGCTGGGGTAACGCCGACTAGGTTTGATCAGAGAAAAAATTGGTGACTCCCTCTTCTGGGGTAAGAACGGGGGAGGGGGTGGTGTTTTTAGTTTTTTTGCCCGATAGCCCGAAGGTCATCCTGGTGACATCCCACACCGCCTGGTGATAGTTACAAAATTACAAAAGGGAAGCAAATTGGCTTAGAAAGGCGAAGGGAGGGTCATACTTTTGTTTTTCTTTTGTTTCTAGGCTAGGTGGCGCAAGCTAGCGCCCGATATAAAGGGTACTGCCGTCAGCGTCCATTCATCGGTGTGTGTGACACGAATACATAAAAGGATAAAACATCGAGGACGGGGACGAAAACAGAAAGAGAAACAAAAACGGAAACTGAAAGAGAAACAGAAAACATGAAAGAAGTTCTGTCTCCGTCCCTGTCCCCGGTGTTTTATCCATTCACGTGTTCGTATTTATTCACGAACACGCTCGTTTTCAATTATTTCCCTGTGTCTGAGAAATGATATACACGCGGTTTGTCAATAAAGTTTAGCAGCTGTGCTTAAGACGTTTTGTGTTTGTCCCCTTCTTCGTCCATCGTCTCCGGGTTTTTCGAAAATCTGTAACATCAACCAAACTCGCCTGTTTACTTATTCTTCATTCCCTAAATTAAAATTTTACAAGTGCCTAACTGTGACACAAACGAGGTAGGATACGTTAAAAAGAAACCCTAACCACTGACTTATTGGATTCTAAAACTCTGCATGCTTCTTCCTGAGTCATTCTGCTCTCAAGATTACACAGATTACACATATTACAAAATATCCGGGCCATTTTTTCAGCTTTTGCGGTTCCCAAAGACCAGGCCGAGCAGAATTCGTTTCGTCTACTCGGCAATGCTCCCATGATCGGGAATATTTTGAACGTAGCTATCATCATGGCTGCTCTGGGATTTCATGATGGAACCTTGGAAATTCACCTCAAAGAGGAAGAGGTACGCCAAATTTCCATCCCGATAAGATTTAGCTCCCATAGCAAACATATTGAACAGCCACTGTTACGTGTCGCGCACGGCAACGGCATATTTTAACGTGAATTTAGGTACTATCCCTTTTCTGTGTTTATATTGCTTTCATGCCAATAGTAATGAAGATCGCGCATACAATTCATGAGCGTGACAAAACAAAAATCTCCATGAGATGTTTTGTTTTAGCTTTAGCCTTCAGTTTCCGCGTGCGTTAAGCTGGTTTCTTTGCTGGGACATAATTATGGTATGGATAAAAATCTGCGCCTATTTGTGTTTCTTGAAGGTCTGTCGCTAAAACAAAAATTGCTTTTTTATCGGTAGTATCCGTGGAACTACAGTTATCCGCAATGCCAAGATTATCACATACCATTGCTAAAGATATCTTAGTTTTCTAGAATTTAAGAACGATGCCAAAAAGTGCGGACAACCGAACTGAAGTCGGCCAGTTTGTACTGCGAATCGTGGTTCAATTCAATACCCATCTATGAATAATGTATAACGATATTAATAATAATAAAGAACACTCACACTCGAAAAATATTTTCTTCTTGTTCAAGTCAATCTGATGTGGTGTCACTTATGAGACACCGCTCACATAATTTTCGCGACAAAACTGTGTACAGTTAATTATTTTTTTTTATGAAAGAAAAAAATCTAACTGAAAGAACTGAAGAGTGTGACTTAACACGGTACGGAAGATGGCAGCTGGTTTTCTTCTGCTACCCGGGAGCGCGCGAAAGATTCATTCTTATTTTTGTTATCCGCTTCTTTGAACAGATTCAGTTTCGCCCCTCAATTGCTATACGTACGATTGTTTCCCATCTGATATATGTTTCCTTACCCTTTGGAAGCTGGTAAATTGGTTGTTTTATTGCTGTTGAAGCTGAAAATGTGTTGTAGCGTGACGTAACCGATTCCACGCTTACTGCTTCGTAAATGCTGTGATACCGCACTGCTGATTTCCATGACGTTTCCTGAATTGCGCTTACCCGTTCTGCGGGTGCAGCCACCAGAAGTGTCCGATCGGCCATCTTATCGCATTACCGAGCCGCTCGCGTGTGAAGCGCTGTGGAGTCTGCGCAACTATGTGCAGAATGACACGTTTTGTGCTCGATCACCGTCGTTCACCGAATAAGTTGTTTCAAACTTTCCCGAATCAAGAGTAGCTGCCTTTGGGTACCCAAACATAATATACGAAAGCGCAGCACCAGGGAAAGACAGTAGAGCTCGCTTCGGACACCCACGCGGTACGGTTGAATGTCTGTCAGTTTTTGTAAAGCAATGCTGAAGTGTTGTGAGGACTAAAAACCTTGATGCCGGTCTAATACCGTTCTTGTGCTGTTCTGATGCCGGTCTCATCATCAACTTCAATTATGACTGTTTTTTGTTTTTTTCAGTTCCGTCTCCCTGACGAAGAAGTCGGTGCGGTTTTTACAGTGTTGCACATATTCTATGCAGTTGGTGCTCTATTCTGGGGATATGTATTCTCGTATCGACTGGTAAGTCATCTTACATTTAAAGAAATGTAAGATGTTTGTATATTTGTATTAAAAAATGTAAGATTTTATATATATTTGTACGCGTTCTATTTACATAAATGTACATTTTTATTTTTCAGGAAAAAGAACATACTTCTGCCCTTCTTGGCTTTGTCATGGTTGCTGTCGCGTTCCTTATCCTCGGTCCGGCACCATTTCTGCCTTTTCCCCCGTAAGTTATATTTTTCCAGGAGTGTTTTGAGCGTACCTCACTGTCTACGTGTGACCCGACTTGATTAATTTCATTTTAGATTCACAGTTCCGTCGTCTCGTTGGGTATTGTTTAAAGTTGTGCAGCTCGGAATCTTTTCTATTCATTTTAGGCTTTACTGAAGAAGATTTGACAACACTTTTCGGCGACAGTTTTCGACAAAATATTTAACCGATTGACACAGTCGCAAGACCGGCTCTTATTTTAATGCTATAATCCACGAGTGCGCTTCGCGGGAACTGCCGCGATCAAAGGACGCGCGCTTCCTTGTCTAGTTAGCGGTGCCACGCACAGATGGCGCCTGCCTCGCCGAAAGCGATGGCGGCTACGAGAGCGCTTGTTTCAAAAGTTTGGCACATCTTTCTTTATACAAGGAAGACCGCAGCATCTGTTAAACGCTGCTCCGCACATGTGTGTTTGAGTTCAAACGACTGCGTTGTAGCCGTTTATAACCGCTTAAGACGTGACATGGTGGCTCCATCTATCAGGATAGCCCGCTTACCATTCCGATCTGCACATGACAAGTGGTTTTGCACCATTTGAACGATCAAATCTAAGCGCTATCTATGAGAAATGGGCTCTTATAGCATTGAGAGAATTATTTCAACCCCAGGGTGAAAGAATGATGCGTAATACTAATACGCAGATCGGACCACTGTATTCTGTCATCGCAAGCTGTTAGAAGCGGTCGCAATGCAGTCGAGCATGCGCAAATGCAATTGTTCTATACCACACTTTAGCAGCAGAGCCGCCAATGTGCTGGTCGACAGTTCTAGCGCCCTAATTTTTGTCGCGGAAGCCAGACGCTGTTCTTCTAGCTTTAGAAGTACGCAAATTCCTCTGAAACTTTATCTTGATTGAGGTTCAACTGAAATGCGCGTATGTTTGCAGTTGCAACTCAGTTCATTGCATTAGCTAACCTTAAGCCATTCGTCAAAATCAACAACTTCTCTAATCGTGCAGAGCAGACGTTTGGTGTCAGATATTAGACAACAAAGCATCAGGTGTTTCGTAGACTACGAACGTACCTCTGTACGTCTTGCGTGCATTACTTCCTTTGCTGTTGTGATGCGCGTGAGGAAAGCGTACAAAATATGAATTATTTTACCCGCTGTTGGCGCGCGCACGCCTATGGCTACATGAATACATTTA
Source organism: Ixodes ricinus (assembly GCA_037355805.1). Classification (NCBI taxonomy): domain Eukaryota; kingdom Metazoa; phylum Arthropoda; class Arachnida; order Ixodida; family Ixodidae; genus Ixodes; species Ixodes ricinus. The sequence continues at coordinate 14,201 of JAZHYW010023206.1, read as the reverse complement.
TAGGTTTCAGGATTAGGTTAAATATTTTTTTATTGTGTTATAAATAAAGTCTTATTTCGTAGGTATGAGTGGTCTTAGTGCGAATCGTACCTACGCTCAAAATAAATCGCGAGAAATTATTATCTCTTGTATGCCAGTGAGAACGACCCAATGACGAAATAGTATAGGGGTTTATTTCATTAGCGCGCGTACATAGTTTCTGGACTTCTTCTCTGGGTTTTCTGATCATATATTCGTCCAATTACACATTTACAGGTAGATAGGTGTACAGTTCCGTCGCTGAATTATATCGCTTATCCGTTTTGAATTGCTTCAGGCAATACTGAGTGCTCTCATCTAAATTCTTCTCGTGATTATGAAAACAACTGACATTTCTGTATTGTAAATACGCAAGCGGTTCCTAGAGCATTTAAATATATTATTGTAATACTCAAAATAAGGTTCATGATGTTGTTATAGTAAGATTAATTCTTAAATGTAATTTCGAGATATGTACAGTACATGTGTGTGTGTGTGTGTGTGTGTGTGTGTGTGTGTGTGTGTGTGTGTGTGTGTGTGTGTGTGTGTGTGTGTGTGTGTGTGTGCGTGTGTGTGTGTGTGTGTGTGTGTGTGTATGTGTATATATGCGTGTGTACGTGTGTGTGTGTGTGTGCTGTTTTTTCTTCTTTTTCAGACACATGTGGCTTATTTACATATCGCAAGTCTTGACGGGTCTGGGAGCATCGGCAGTCATCATTTGCAGTTTTAGTCTTTCCATTAAAAAATCAATGTAAGATAAGTTTTTTCCTTCTTCTATACAAATACTGCAGAAGTTTTCTGACGTGCAGCTTGTTGGTGATCCGAATGAGAACTTGGTTTCAGCAAAATTGCCCAATGCCATAAAAACTGCAACGTTTTCTCAAATATGGAATTGTGCTTATGGGCTGCTTCGACGTACGAAGTGATAGCAAACAAACTCAGTCTATATAAGTAAATCTACATCTATATTAAGCTCAAAGAATGATGTGACGGATATATGTGACGCCTCTTTTCTTTCCCTTTTTGTGCAGTGAAAGAGGTTTTCCTGATAACATGTGGACCTACGGATCAGTGTGCGGATTTCTCTTCTTTGCCATTGTTTTAGGGTAAGCGGGAAATTCTTAACCACAATATATGTTACACAAGGCAGGCCCTTTGCTAACGATGAACCCCGCGCAGGTCATCAATTTCACCGCCGCTGAGTCGATATATCATGGACACTATCGGATACGGCAACGCTACGATGGTGGTGCTGGCGTTCCTCTGCTTCTGCGTATGTTTTAATACATCTTCTTTAATTATTTGCACGACTTTAAGAGATAACCTAAACCATGATAATCGCGGAGAAAACCTAGGTTCAACTCTTTGCATGGCAGAATTTTACCTGAAGGCTTGAATTAAAATAGTTCAATACTACTGTTGGTAATATGTAGATTGAACCCATTTTTTTATATTGCGATAATTATTGTTGCCTCCGGAGGCAATGGAGTAGCTGGTGCACATAGCACCAGTAAACACGTATAGTATGATCGTACAACGTTTATGTGTTGTGTGTGTTTTTTTTAGAGCGCAGCTCTTATGCGCTCGTTTCCAGGTTTCGATGCGTCTCCGTTGGCGTCGGCGTAACCAAGCTAAATTCAGCGGGCAAATGGACGTCACGTGACCTAGACTCAACACCAATTCAGTTTCCTGGCTAATTTTAGCAGGGAAAATAACGTCACATGACTTTGTGACACGTCACCTATGAGCTAATTCAGTTTCTCCGCTAGATTTAGCTGAAAGATTGACGTCACGTGACCTCAACAGCAATTAAATTACCTGCTAAATTTAGCGAGGAACTGAATTGCTGAGGAGAGGAGAGGAGGAGGGGGAGGGAGAAGGAGGAAAGGAGGACGAGGGAAGGAAAAGGAGGACAAAAAAGGGAAGTTACGGAGGAGTAGGAAGCGCACACCCTCCCCTCCGCGCCCTCCCTCCTCCTCCTCAAGAGCTGCGCTCTAATTTCGCGTTACGAAAATTGCTAACCGTCTTTCATTTTTTTTTATTAATGACATTATTAGAGATTTATGGTATTCCTGAATTTCAAGTTATGTTTTTCGTTGAGGTCGGCCTCAACCGTTGAATCCAAAACAAAAGCAAATATGATATGATTTGTTGATCATCGAACTTGGTGTTTCCTGACGCACGCTGGTACTATTATGGCATGGGAGTCTCGACGTTTACACGGTTCCTAAACTCCGTTTCAGTGTAAGTCCGGCCACAGTCGACGTTACGATCGCATGTGGCGAATCAAACATGGTCAAAAGTGCATCGTCATGGCGCCAGTGGTTTTTGTGGCTACGCTATCGCCGGATTAAACCAATCACGCACAAAAAAGACACGCACTATCCCGGCGCATTCATTGAGCGTGATTGGTTTATAGTCGGTGACAGGCAACACATAAATGCGACGACCACGACCACCATGACGTCGCAGTTTTTACGCTGCTTGAATGGCTCTGTCAGATCGTATAGAATGGTTTTTTTTGGCATTCTATTTTAAATAACCCGCAATTGTCTTCGTGAGCGTGGTATACGCCATGCTTCAACAAAAGTATTTCCAATCAGTCTTTATTAGGACGTCACGAACACCTTGTATTTATGGCACTAAAATGTTTTCTTTGCTCAACAGTAACCATAGGGTACACACTCCTTCATATAAATTACATTAGTGATGCAGATTCTAGAAACAAAAATTGGGGGATGGTCCTATGGCGTGATGCGCTAAGACCGCGGCAACTTTTTTCATTTTTTGGTTTACGCTCACGCCGTTCCTAAATGTTTTCGCCAAATTTAGCGGGGAAACTGAATTGGTGAATAGGTCACGTGACGTAAAGTTTTCCGCTAAATTTAGCGGGCGAAAACATTTTTGTCTAGGTCCCGTGACGTCGGGTCACGTGACGCCAATTTTCCCGCCAACTTTAGCGGGGAAACTGAGTTTGTGCATAGGTCACGTGGCGTCTATTTTTCTGCCAGATTTAGGGGGAAAGTTGATTGGTGCATAGGTCATGTGACGTCGGTTTTTCCGCCAACTTGAGCGGAAAAACTGAATTCGTTTACGCTGACGCCATCTCGACTCCGGGGTGACGAGCCCGTAACAACTGCCGCTATAATAATTTTGAAAAAATGCGCGGACGATTACGCGATTTGATGAGAAGGGACAGCGTCAGCTGGTGCGACATTTTTATGACATTACGTCGTGGCTGAGTGGATAGTCTAATGTTGTGCCGTCACGCGGTGTCTCGCGCGTAAACCAGAACCGATTACACACAGAACAACTAGCGTGTGCCAAACATTTCCTTGCGGATGTGCTGCACAAATTGCTTGGTCTCACCAGCGTGTTCGTTCTCCGCTCGATAACATTTTCTTCTACGTGGCGCACCTCGTTCTCGCACAGCATGATCGTCGAATGCGTTCCATCCTAACACCCAGGGTGAGACCGTCGGTGCCTGCGCATCGACGAACTTCTCTCTCACGGGCGTGATTACGCCGTCGAGCAGCCGCTGCTTGCTCCGGCGTATGCTTCGGCCACCCCATTCCGTTGCCCATCCTTGAGCGCAGAGGTTTAGAGCACAGAGGGAACGGGCGACCGAAGGCGAGAAAGAGCAGGTGGCGAGGAGCGCGATCACATGACCTCCAGCGCAATCGCGACTGGCGAACCCGCTGCGCCACAACAGCTGTTACTATCAGCGATAGGGCGAGGCTATCACTACTGTAGTTGACCTCTCCCGGCGCCAAAAACCACCTTAAATAAACGCCGGCATGCTCCGTTCGTTTTCGGCAACACTATGTTATACTGGCCCAGTATAACACGTCCAGTAGAGCTGACGCTATAAAATTATGCAAGCGGCGCGTATCAAACGCCGATCATTTGTTTCTGTCCCCAGATCCTGATGAGCCTAATGTCCTGCATCAGCAATTCAAGGCGACGGGGCAGAATCCTGCAACACTCGACGCCCAAGGGGGTGTACCATAAAAGAGAGGATCCATGAAGTCGTCAACGACTCTGCAGCGTTGCAAAAATGCTCGATGTGACTGCAACAATACGACTATGCTGAGCGCGTTCGTCTGCTTCTTTTCAGGGTTGCGGTGATCTCGGAACGCTGAGCTCTGATTGGCTCTGATTGAAGGATAGCGGGAAGACCTCAAGGTGTCGTTGTTTTTGAGGCCTACCCACTATCCTTCAGTCAGAGCCAATCAGAGCTCGGCGTTCTGACGTTACCCGAACCCCTGCAAAAGAAGCAGACGAATTTACGCTCCGCATACTTTGTTTTACCTTAAGTCCAGACGCGGCCGACGCTACGAGCTGATGGGACTAATCAGACAGTGTCAAAAGTGCACCATTCTGGTGTTCACCGGTGTGTCTGCGCGTGTTCTATAATCGCTGAACCACTCATAAACAGAAAAAAAGGCCTAGTGACTTGCGCATTGGACGCTGCTCGATTGGTTACATTGCCATGTATCGTCGGCTGCATTCCGTTTAAAGCTGAAACGAAGTGTAACGGTATCGGGTTCCTCACATTCTTTGTTCAATGAGTAACCATGTTTAAGGATTATCACTTCTTTGCTGATTTATCTTGAGGGGTTCTCACGGAGCGAAGGAACATGCGTAGTGTGACCAACTTTTTGAAACACTTGCATATTACCTTGCTTTAAGGCGCTGAAAGGTGTCGACCGAGTACGAATAATTGTGCCGTAAAGAGTTGGTGATTTGTGGCCCTTATCTTTCCGTCGTCATAGACCATGCACTCAGGAGCTAAGAAAATCAACCATATGACTGGCTCCTGAAAGGTTGCTCTAATCCGTAATAATGATTTTTTCCTGATATATACTATACAACTGGTCGTCTGTTGTTAATGACAATTGTGCTGCGTTGCAATAATAGTTTCTGTGGGATGCCTACTGAGACTTAAGACAATTCCTACCGTTTTGGACAGAGTAGTTGTTTGTAAACGAAAGATATAATATTTAACAGAAAACGAGAAACAAGAGGCTGTAAGGAAAGTTTTAACACAGTCTAAACCACGAGACACGTGTAAACGAATTAACGAACAACACGAAACAAAATATTTCAATTGAGATTTCGTGTCGTCTTGTCCGGTTATTTTATTTCTCCATGTCTGAGGGTTGAAACTTATGTTTCCTAACCACCTTGCCTGTATACTGTCTCTTATTTATAGCTCTAAGTTGTCCGAGACGAGACTGGATGTGAATTGTGAATGAGATGCTCGTGAGAACCATAAAATACATTGTCATTGACGCAGCACATGCTGAAGCACACGCACGCATGCCACCGTGAGCACTCGTAATTATACAAGTTGCTGACAACCCAGTTTTATTACCACCGAAAAACTCGATTGATAATTGTGATGTACTGCGATAGGGAAGTAGTTTTTACTTAACTGTAGTACCAATGAAAATGTTCTTGTTTCACATGCGTTACTATTAGGTTATGTTGGCCTATACTTTGTACTAGCCCATATCAACGATGTGTGTCTGCAATTGTTGATTTGATAGCTAGCAGTGCATATAAAAGCGCACCCCTTGGACTGTTAGTAGTTTACTGTCATTGTCACGTTGTCGAAATAAAACGTTCACCCATCGTCTAAGTCCGTGGACGCAACAAATACTGACAAATGCGAGATAAGGCACCAGATGTCGACAATGACCGCCCCCCTAGAAAAGCTGTCAGAGGTCTACCGTTTGCATCTGGCTGTCAAGATGTTTTGGTTTGGATAAAACTCTAACCCCGGACCGGCATGTGCGGACAGAACTAACCTTTTGATTTTCATTGTGGCTTCTGGACTAACGGAGCAATCAACCAATAAGCCTATTGTGCCATATTAGTAGCATGAGAAGTGAACTTGAACTTACGCATAAACTGCGAGAGCACAAAAAAGACGAAAATTATTTATTTGTCTCGAATGAAAACAATATATTAAAAAATAGTGTTATAATTTGCGAGCAACTGTAGCAAATACTTCAGATTTCAGACCTTACGTTATGTTTTTCAATTCGAAACGCACTTCGGAGAGATGTGCTTGTTACTACGCCGGTAATTTAGGCGACCGAACGGCTAGATAAGGTGAGAACCGTGCAAAGTTCGACATTCAGATAGCAATGACCTGGAACCGTCTTATCAAGATATCAACGATAGAACTACTTTCTTGTTGTTGTTACTTTTTTGCAGGGCACATTGGTCAGCCCCACAGAGTCACTAACGCACACGTTTTTATTGCGAACACAGAATAAGTTCAGCCGTAATTTCGCACAGTTGTCCCACGAGAACGTATGCACCTGGTTTAGCGTGTATCTGTGCTATCGTGTGGTGTAACAAAAGTAGTGACACCAGAAGAATTCCCAAAGCCGGTAGATTTAATCAATAAAAAAGATGAAGCAAAATTGCAAAACTAACAATAAGGATGCTTGTGAGAATGCCCATTGCGTTTCAAATTCTATCTTACGGTGGTATCTTGCCCTTGTTGGTGTCCATGGCGGCCTCCTTAAACGTTACCACGTCTTTCAGAGTGGCAGACCAGCCGATACTATTGATATCTCTCTCCGTTCTCGCGCTGTGGCCCTCAACTTTTTTTTTATACTACCTGTTGTTTTGTTTTTAATTTAAATTCACACCATTACAAAACTCTAGTGCCACAATCTACGGCTTTCTCTGACCGCACTGTTCGTCTCAAAATAAACTTAAAATAAATGTTGCTCGCACGCCTGAAACACGAGCGTTTGTGTTAGTGTCGAATTCAGATGTATTTACGAGAAAATCGAGCTCATGGTACAAGACAATCTGTAAAACTCAAGCATTAAAATTGCCCGGTTGCGCAGTTTAGATGAAAGTAAATATATCGGGTTAAATAATGCTCGTTCTTTTTGTATAATTCCTAATGATGCGCATTTAGGAGATTTCAGATACATATGTTTATATAACAACAGAACCTTGGACGAATGAAACAAAGCGATAGAAGCGTGGTACCGTGAACGGTGTTTGCGCCTCTCGCTGTTTGGAAACGACTATCATCAGGCTCTGCATTCTGTTAGCTATTTTTGAGGGCAAAGAGCAGCGTTATCAGGATATGTTTGTTTCACGCGTTCCAGATGGCGTTGATTTTTGTCCCGTATCTTGCCGACGGTAAGTACGTGGATTGCAATAAGGTCCTTGTTTCAACATTTCATAGATAAAAAAATAAGTATTATTTTTTTGAGCAGGTTGCGCGATTGCACATATTTTTTTAACGTTCTTATTAGTACAATTTCTGAAGGGCGTGGTATTTGACAGCCAAGCAGAGGAAAAAAATTACAAAACGGCATTTCCAACTTTGGCTTGCAAATCAAGAAACACAAAAAATCGGCTTCGGCTAAATAAAACCAAAACGAGCAAAAATAAATAAAAAAAGTAGGAGAACGGCAGGACTAGAGACACGAAATCCTCACACTCAAAAGCTTAAAACCATTATCACCCCCCCCCCCGAAACTACTGGTACACAGGGCAAGTGGCTCTAGCTGCCCCTGTCAGATGATTGTTATTTGTGTTTGAAGTTTGTCTTTCTCACATATTATATTTGGGAAGATAAATATAAACATTCACTATATAAACACCGTTAAAGAAAGGAATTTTCGTTTGTGCTTGAATGTTACGTGACGTTTAGTATACCCTTGTGAATTATCAATAGCATACATACAAAGGTTCGAAAATTCTCGGAAATAAATTACATACACGTATGACGTAACAATAAACACGATTTAAAATTATTCTATCCCGTGCTCGAAAATTATAAATACAAACAAAATTACGTTGGTATGGCCTCCTATGGCTTCCTTTGTCTTGGAGGAATGAGACCGTGTCTTGTGCATACATTCCTAGAAAAACTATCGCACAAAAGTATTGTCATTTCAATTTGCAAAATTGCTTGCACCGACTTTTTCTAAATTCATGTGAATGTCTGCTGTATTTCGCCTCACCCGACGACGGACTACATTAAAGCCTACAGGGCTCCGGGTTCAGTCACAAACCAATTCAAAACTACGTGATGTATTTCTTTGGCGTGCGTATCAGTGAGTATTGAGACGACCATCGGAGCATTATACCCCGGGTGTATAACGGGCTCGTAATTGGACACTCATATATACAAGGTGCCCATAGCTTCGGCTGTATCTTATTGTAAGCTGAAGGGAAGCGTATTTAATGACTGTTTCCATAATATTGCCCCTACCTCGTTTACTCACGATGCTTGTAGACGAACCCCTATGTCGGCATGTTTGTGCAACTTTTTTTGAAACGTTGCACAGACAGGATGCGTACCGGCTTCACAGCGCGAAGCAACTTTCGTTCCCACTACCGCTTGCCGAGTCAGGTTACGAATCCACACTAAACCTCGCTTCGCGTGCGACTTTGTCTCGGCAAGACCGCGGCTAGTTTTGTGTCTATCTATACAGCCCTATCACCTTAACTTTCTTGAGCAGAAGGTTAGGGCGCAAACGAGCTGGTGTTAGTTGAACATAGTAAGAACACCCCGGGACTGAGAGAGAAAAAAAGGACAGACAAACAGAAGGCGAAAAAGTTTGTTGTTTATATATCACCTTCAAGAACCTTATGTTTCACGTTTAAATTGGTGATCACTTCCCTTCTGGGTTTCTGTGGAAAGAGTTCTTTTTTTTTCGTTCCTTCCTTTTTTATGTTTGTGTGGGTTCTTGAAGGCTATTTAAACACCACCTTTTTTCAAAGAAATTCAGGTGTGTCTGAGACCTCTGTGTTTGTCCGTCCTCTCTTTTTTCCCAGTCTGAGGATGTTTCTAGGATGTTCAGCTCTCTTATCGGTATCTGTGTTTCCCACGGCTCGTTGCTGCAGGTACGTGAAACCCTGGGACGCTGATAACCCAACCTCGGCGAGTTTCCTGAGAGCTGGCCATAAAAGACTCGTCCTCAGGCCTCGTGGTCATCGACGTGGTAACTAAGCGTGAAACCAGGTGAGTGGACTGGGGCAGCTTGTTGCCACTACAGCGTTCGCGCGTCTTTAGATTTTGCATACATTACTTCGGGCTCCCTGCGGGAAGAATGGATGCACTGAGTGTATCTACAATACTATATGTGCCTTGTTAGAATCTAGATCTCCTCTTGTCTGGCGCAAAACTGAGGAGGAAGTTTTCTTTTCGCGCCGTTTTCGGAATCACATCGGAAACGCCAAGTTGGGGGCATGATACGCAGAGTATTTAATCATTTGCTGCATAAATGCGAAAATACGTGTTTTCAGAGATTATGATAGGTTACTTATACTTTGGCTTCGGCGAGTATCCATCCATTATGGATAGTTTATTTAATAACCTAAGAAGACTTTGTGTTCGTTCACCTCTGGTTCTTGTCCTTCGTTTATTTTGCGCTGTTTCCAAGTTTTGATAATGCACCAACTAACCCAACTTGCCTTGGGGCAGCGCATTTATTAACCTACCTTATGAGCAAAACATAAAAATAGACTACTCTGATAAGTTTGTATAATAGTGCTGTTAATGTTTACGCTTTGTATTCGTATTGTTTTTCGCGCGGTATTTTACGTACTTGTCTTTTCCTATTGCTTGATATCTACTTTATATACGTCCATAAAATGCCAATATATATAGCCTCTTTTTTGTTGTTTTCTGAAGTTATACGGCATTTATTGGGCATTTTTATTTCCTCCACATAATTCTGTGTTTCAGTCTAAGCTTGCCACATAAACACGAAATTAACGTCTTGGAGCGATCCATTTAAAACGTTCATTGCTAGAAAGGCGCCTTTCTCTTTCGGATATGTGTATTCTATGGAAACGCTGATAGTCAAGTTCAGTTATTAACTAGTAGTCTTCTGTAGTCCAAACCAAGGCCTTTATAAATTAGCACAGTTTTTACCAAAAATGAACGGAAAAAAAATGTCCTTAAAGAGAAATATCCGGACCTTTACCCTAGATTACGCAGTTCCACAATTCAAATGACGAATGCAATGCGCGACCTCCGAAACAATATATTTCTATCAACACTCATAAGAACCCCCAAGAAAAACTAAAACGTGAAAACATATGATACGGTTCATAGACGTGCTGGGCGGATATTACCTTATTTTACGCTTGCTTAAGTTTAGAAAATCTGAGAACATCAAGACCCACACTACAGGGATGGCTGAAGGTAATCGTATCTCTCCGCCTAAGCTTCGTATGGTTTTGGGGAACAAGGGAATGAAGTTCTAATTAGACCAATTATATCCCACTTTGTTTTGATAAAACATTTCTACTTTTCGTTCACTGAACGTAGAAATCCAATCTTTCAAGATACATATAATACGTGTGCAAGCGGTTAATTAGCTCTTGGTATATTTGATAATGTGTTAAGTGCATTATCGAAGAATCCAGTTCGAAAAAGTGAAAGCGTTCGCATTATTTTGCGAAACATTCAACCAATTCGCCTCTCAAATCATACTCTTTCCAAGGTATTTGAAAAGAGAAGTCTCTCATAACGAGAAACGTCTTAATAACAAACTTTAGTCGTGAAAAAAAAACTTGTAGCTGGCTTTTTTATTGTTTTTATTCCCAATGACCGCATTAAAAACCGCAGGTTGTTGCTAATTATACGCTCTCGCTTTGTGAATATTTTTGACCATCTTATCGGCTACTGCCGCAGTCTCATTGGCTGTGGCGTGATAATGAGATGCTTATAGCTCGCCACACCCCAAATATTTTATTATTTTTTCTGTGTGTTGTATTATAAAGCGTCCCTACAAAGGAGACCTGCTCAAAAACCCTTTTTTTCTGTGAATATCTCAATCATTAGAACACGAGTTATTCGAGGGGCACAATAATGACCATTCTGAGACATAGTGTCATTATTAGCCCCGAGAACATGGCATGGCGCCACCTGACGGGCCTATCGTCGTGACGTAGGATGAGGATCACGTGACCGTTTCCTGCACTCTGCGTCAAGAATGGAGTGTCTCGGTCTTCACTTTTTTAATACTACGGGTGTTTAAGGCTTCTTTAAACCAACGTTTCGTTTCACTACTCGACCCAGTCGAGTTCCTAAATCGGCTACCGTACGAATGCTTCCGGGAGCCGGTTAGCCGGTTGCAGGCGAGAGAGCAGCCGCTGCACGGAAGCGCGGCGGCGTGGTCTGGCGCGGCGGAGGGTACGGGTCAACTTGTCGTTTTCGGCGGCTGTCTCGCATATCGTAATGAAGGCTCTGACAGTGCGACCTATTGTTGAAGGTAGGCAATTTGCAATCTATTCGACCGGGCATTCCGTTACAACTGTGTGCCACTTTTCAGTTGTGCTGCTCTGTAAGCAGCATCAATGCGTTCGTGTACAAGGCCCACTAAATGTCCCGCCTGTTGCTTGAGGGAAGTAGTGTTCTTGAAGCGGGACACGTGTTCTGCTAGAATCAGAGAAGCTGGATAAGGATTGCTACACGTTCATTGGATTCGTACCCCAAACGTCGGCACTCACTTCGTATACCCGCACGAGCTGGATGGAAGAAACGTCGGTGACATCGAGCTCCTGCAAAGCATGGGTGAAGGAACATGCCGTGTATCATTACTTAGTTAGGTTGTATGTACCCACCAACCAGCGTGCTGTGAAATCGATCGAGCTCGCGGCCAGAGCCGGGAGCGAAACAACTGGAGCACTCAGACCGTTGCGTTTGATTGCGTTTCGGCTGCGAGAAACCAGGACATTCCTGCTGCTTATATCGCGTGCAAACATGATTCCTTGAATTGGATCCCCGCTTGCATACGAAGCACAGATGTGCCGGTGTCCTCGCTTTCCGGTTCTCAACACAACGCAGTGAAACGCACTCATGAACGCAAGTGTCTCAACCGGCCTTTGGGAATTGCGATGAAGGACAGGTAAGCGCCTTTTTCCAAATATAATCGGTCGTCTCCCGTTGTTATCCGTAGCTCAGGAATAAAGAAAACAAATTCTCGTGGCTCGAGTGGTAACATGCCTCGCTTCCCAAGTCGCGAGCCGCAAAATCAATACAATGCAACTTTTTTTTTTTTTTTACGTTTTTGAGCTATTGAGTTTTGTGACTTTTCTGCGATGTCGGAATTTTCGAGCGACCAGGATATTAAAGCTTGTTGACAACCATTTAATCTCATAAACTAATATCAGACCATTCAAAGGCCAATGATGGTTCGTGTACAGCATCGCTGTTTTCTTTTTGTAAAGAAAGATTATGCAAATATTCCTGTAGCTAGGTGTATTAGAGTTGTAGAATTGTTTTATTTGGGCTCCTACAAGATAAGCAGATAGGTTACAAAAATAAAAATATGACTGGCTAATGCGAGTGCAGCTTCACTTGCATCAGCAATCGCTACGAGTAAAAGAAATAAATCCGCGTAACATTCTCACATTTATGCAGCTGCTGGTTGCTTAAATATCACTAAACTGTGAGTGACGCTGGCAATAAAATAGTCAGTGAAATTTTATGGCTTGCTCTACTCTGTAAATTACTGCTCCAAGTCTATTAGCTACTCAGTCTCTACTTTGCATTACGTGACGCCAACCCTGTGGAGAGTGCATTTTCAACCCCATTGTTCCAAATAATATTGAAGCCGAGGCTGTATGAAAGGTACCGCCACGCAGGGTGAGACTGTTCACATTTTGCTGGAATCATATTGGAATGCTTCTCCCTGGGGTAGATGTGGTAGCTGATACTTTGGGTCGGTCGCGTAACTGCGGCCCAGGAACAGTACTTTTTCACTATTGCTCCCTGAGCTCGACAGCTGCCAAGCCGATCCACGCCTGTACTGATCTAAAGCTTCAAACACAGAAAAAAACGCGAAAATACCGATCGAAAGGTCCGAAGGCCCCGACCAAAGCAGAGGCAGAATGGCTGGCCTTATCACGGCGATCCTCCATCCTGCATGTCGCGGTCGAGCGATCGCGGCGCTCCTAACCCTGGTCCTGCTCGGGGCCAATAATCTTACTTGTCATTATAATCGTGCTTGTGTTTCCACTATCCGTTTTTGTTTCTTTAACAGGCAGCGATGTTGAGCCTACGGCAAATCGTACTTTTCGTGACCCTGCTGGTGTGCATCCTGGCCATGGTGGCAGCTGCACCTGCCAAGATATGCCCCACCTACTGCAAAAAAGAGTGCCTGAACCCTATTCTCTGCCCACCCCAGTGCAAGGATTGCAGATTGGCATTTTTTTCTTTGGAAGATTGAGGTTAGTAACTTATACTGAAGAATATATTACTGACCAATATTTCATCGTCACCTGTTTGTTCGTAAAACAAAATGTTGTGTGTATGTTTATACAACCGGACGTTAGTCAGCCTCAATTGACGTCTGGTGTCTCGGTTGGTGTCTCGGAGAAATTTAGCCAGTGCACTACGGCCCCTAGTTTGAGGTCAATAACATGCATCAGAAAGTAGTGATACAAACACAATCACACTGGCACGATCTTCGTTCCTATCAAAGTGGACAGGGGTAGGGATTCAACCCAGGATCCCCCGGTTTTGCAGCACGAGCTTTCGCTACATTTCTCCGAGCTACGGCGCCACTACAAAAACAAATTTACACCAGAATATTCTTACTACAAAGAGAGCGTTAAGACCCGTGTGTGACGTGCCTTATCTTTTTCACACTGACCAAATTTTTGAAAAACTCGGTGTACTTAAAATACAGCAACAATATGAATACAGGCTCATCATGAAGTAAAACAAGAATATCCTGTGATAAATAGCTTCCTGCTAAGCTTGGCATCCCTTAGAAAAAGACAGCTTACACATTCTACTCGCCACTCAGATGTCTGGATGGTTGATACATCGCGTACGAGATTACGGTCTTCAGATGATTAGAAATACACTTCCAACATTACTAAACACTTTCCTAAATTCGAATGTTGATATAATATCTTCTAGCTCGCGTGAGGTACGTGACTATCTACTTTTGATATAAATATGTTGCTTATCATTTGTCTTGTCTTAATGCGGAATTTTCTTGAGCCCATTTTTTTTCTCATTGTTGATTTTATGTGTAGTTGATGGCCTGTTAGTCATCTTTTTTGTTTTACTACAATAGGGTTTTGTCGTTCTTTTTAATTATTCTGCTGTTACTTTTTTCTTGCTTGTGTGAAACTTGGCCCCCGCTGTGTACCTGTTGAGGGGGCTGGAGACC